>PVIH01014316.1:0-13744 GCA_004025045.1 Sigmodon hispidus | reverse complement strand
TGGCCACAGTTCACAGGATAAAGTTTTATTTTGCTCATGTAACATACCTTGCATACTCTTGTAACTCATTATTAAGACTGATTTTCATTGGCCCTGGATATATGACCTGAAAGGCCTTGACTACTTCTGAAGTAAGTTTATGAAGAGAGCAGATTAACCACACAGTGCCTTCCAGCTTCTCAGTGGATTCAGAAGCAAGCAAAGCAGACAATGCCTTCCCTGGAAGGTAGCTGATAGAGACAAGGCCTTGAAGTTTAATCTTGCCACTCAGAGATTGGAAGAAACTCAGTCCTGCAGGACAGAGCGCATCAGCACTGCACCCACTCTTGCTTGGTAGACAAGACAGGGAGAAGTAAAACAGCAAAGAAAGAGACACAGGTGAGGCAGTTGTCACTGGAACAGAAAAGCAGGCTGAATTCAGCCAAGTTGGGGGTCATTAGGCTGGCTGGTATTTAAGAAGAGTTCTGCCTTTCGCAACAGGAAAGCTGAGTGCAGCAAAGGGAATCATCTTGAGAAAGGTGCCCCCGAAGCTTGCTGCTTTGCAAAACCAAAGTCCTCAAGCAAGTATTACTACTTCGCCTCTGTCAGTATCTATCTTGTGATGCATTGAAAAGCAACTGAAGCAAGATTACTGTGCAGAGGGCCTTGGATTGGAGATGCCAGAGAGTGTAGCTTGCTTTTCCATTAAGACTGGTCACTCTTGTCTGTCAGGAGATTGGGCAGGTGTGTAAGTCATTGTTGTAGGAAGCTTGGGAATTGCTGTAGCCTTCTCCAGCCTTTGTGGGACTGCCTCAACTCTGATCTCAGCAGTCCTAACACCCACAGAGGGAAGAGCAACCAACTCCGGGTTTTGATGAGAAGTGGAAAGGAATTTCCCTATATCTCCCATCTTTAAAGAGAATCTATCAGCACTGACCAACCTCAGGGGCCTGATACCAAGGAAAGGAAAAAAGCAGTTGCAACAAAGAGTTGATCAGACATCAGCAAAGAAAAATAAGCAAGCAAGTATAAGGACAACATCCAAGAACTCTGGGACATAATCCAGAGGCTGGGCCTAAGATCCACAGGGCAGCTGGATGGTGGTGGTGCACGCCTTTAATCCCAGCACTCGGGAGACAAAGGCAGGTAGATCTCTGAGTTGGCTAGCCTGGTCTACAGAGTTGAATTCCAAGACAGCCAGGGCTACAAATAAAAACCCTGTCTTAACTCTCACCTCCAGAACAAACAACTCACTGAAATTAAGGAGGGAATTTCCCAAATCTAGTTGGGAATGGTGAGCTGCAAAAACAGAGACTAGTAAGATTAGCTGGCTCTGGCCCACCTGTGTGAGATCGCAAGGTGGACTGAAGGCCCAATGAACGTTCTAAGCCTTGAGACACCAGGAAAAAAACTGGAAGGGTACATGCAGAAGCAGAAACTTTCTGAACAGATCTCCAAAAGACCAGGGAACAATAGCAAGAATTAACAAGCGGGATTGCAGGAAGCTGGGAAGTGTCTACACAGCAAAAAAGGGGACAGAAAAGGGGACAGAATACAGAACAGTCTTCACCAGCTACTCATCTCACAGGAGAGTAATATCTCAGATATATAAAGAAGCCAGATAAATGAGGGGAAAAAATAACAAAAAAACTCAACCCATAAATAGGGAGATAAATTGAGGAAATACTTTTGAAAGAATAAAAGCCCGATAAATGCATTAGAAAATGGTCCACAAGCAGAGTTTGTTTCAGAAAAATCACAACCAATCAAAATGCAGGATTGTGGAGCCAAGTCCCAATGGGTACATCTAAAGAGCAAGGTTCAGCCAAAACTGGGAAGAGGGGGAGAATCAGAGGATCAGGGAGTGTGATGTGAGACTGCATCTCTTAGCAACATCAGAAGCTCATCACAAAGAAGGTCTCAACAGGAGCTAATAAGGACAACAACAGCAACCCGAACAGAGAAAACACCCTGAGGTCTCAACCCTCAGAATGCGTGCAACTAAGGAACACAGAGCCTGGGAGAAACAGTCTTCCTGGGGGAGACTGTTCCAATACCAAGTGGCCAGCTCTGAAATCATGCCCAGAAGTAACATTACACACACTAAGCAGATTACATTTAGGAATATGTATGTGTACATGTGTATTAACAACCAATGAAAAAGAACCTGAGTTTGAGAGAGAACAAGGAAAGTCATATGGGAAGGTCAGCAGAAGAGAAGGTAAATGATGTGATTATATTGTAATCTCTAAAATAAGAGGAATAATTTACAAAATAATAGTAAACAGTCAGGACTTTTAGCCATCGGGGGAAATCAAATTAAACCTCTACTGAGACCCATCTTACTCTACTCAGAATGGCTATAAACAAGAAAACAAAAAAGAATAAATAAGGAAATGGGAACCCTTATATAGCACTGAAGGAATGGAATTAGTCCAGCCTTTGTGGGATTCAGTATGAAGGTTCCTCAAAACACTTTAAAAAATCCCATTCCTGAAATATTCCATTCTTCCATGCACATAGAGCAACAAATACAACTCACTCTGTACACCCATGTCCATCACAGCACTGACCATAACAGCCTTGATACCCATACATAAATGAATAGACAAAGTGTGATTTGTATGCTCAATAGAGTAACATTTAGTCATAAAAAAGACTGAAATCACAATGTATAAAAAATATCATCCACCATGACTACATAGGCTTCATCCCTGAAATGCAGGGTTGGCTCAAGATACAAAAAGCCATAAATATCATCCATCATATAAACAAATTGAAGGAAAAAAAACCACATGATCATTTCCTTAGATGCTGAAAAAGCCTTTAACAAAATCCAACACTCCTTTATGATAAAAGCCCTGGAGAGATCAAGGATACAGGGAAAATACCTAAATATGAAAAAGGCAATTTACAAGAAGCTGACAGCCAACATCAAACTTAATGGAGAAAAACTTAGAGCAATCCCACTAAAATCAGGAACTAGATAAGGATGTCCTCTCTCCCCTTATCTATTTAATATAGTTCTCGAAGTTCTAGCTGAAGCAATTAGAGAGTGAAAGGAGATTAATGGGATTCAAATTGGGAAAAAAGAAGTGAAACTATCTCTATTTGCAGATGATATGATTGTATACATAAATGACCTGCAGAATTCTACCAGGGAACTCCTACAACTGGCTAACACCTTCAGCAATGTAGCAGGATACAAGATTAACTCAAAGCAATCAGTAGCCTTTCTATACACTAAAGATAAAAGGGCTGAAAAGAAATAAAGGAAACATCACCCTTTATAATAGCTGCAAATAGCATTAAATATCTTGGAGTAACTATAATCAAAGAAGTAACAGATATATTTGACAAAGATTTTAAGTCACTGAAGAAAGAAATTGAAGAGGATATCAGAAAATGGAAAGCTCTCCCATGTTCCTGGATAGGTAGGATCAACATAGTAAAAAAGGCAATTCTACCAAAAGCAATCTACAGATTCAATGCACTGTCCATCAAAATCCCAACACAATATTTTATAAACCTTGACAGAACGATACTTAATTTCATTTGGAATAACAGGGAAGCCAGGACTGCCAAAACAATTTTGTTCAACAAAAGAACCTCAGGAGGCATCACCATCCCCAACTTCAAGTTATTCTATAGAGCTACAGTAATATAAACAGCCTGGTACTGGCATACAAACAGACTTGTGGATCAATGGAATCAAATTGAGGATCCGGGCATTAACCCAAAAACCTATGAACACCTGATCTTTGACAAAGAGGCCCAAAATATTCAATGGAAAAAAGATGGTATCTTTAACAAATGGTGTTGGCATAGCTGGTTGGTAGTGTGTAGAAAAATGAAAATAGATCCAAGCCTGTCACCCTGTACAAAACTCAAATCCAAGTAGATCAAAGACCTCAACATAAACCCAGACACTTTTAACTTGATAGAAAAGAAAGTGGGAAATACCCTTCTATGAACTGGCACAGGCAACCACTTCCTAAATATAACACCAGTGGCACAGACACTAACAACAAAAATCAATACATAGGACCTCATGAAAGTGAGAAGCTTCTGTAAAGCAAAGGACACTTGTCAATAGGACAAAATGACAGCCAACAGAATGGGTAAAGATTTTCACCAACCCTGCAAATGATAGAGGACTGATCTCTAAAATATATAAAGAACTCAAGAAACTAGAGCCCAAAACCTTGAACAACCCAATCAAAAATGGGGTTCAGAATTAAAAAGGGAATTCTCAGCAGAAGAATTAAAAATGGCTGAAAGGCACTTGAAAAAGTGCTCAACTTCTTTAGCCATCAGAGAAATGCAAATCAAAACAACTTTGAGATACCACCTTACACCTGTCAGATTGGCTAAGATAAAAGACACAGATGACAGCCTATGCTGGAGAGGTTGTGTAGCAAGGGGAACACTCCTCCATTGTTGGTGGGAGTGTAAGCTTGTTCACTCACTCTGGAATGCAGTATGGCGGTTTCTCAGAAACCTGGGAATTAATCTCCCTAAGGAACCAGCAATACCACTTCTGGGTGTATTCCAGAAAGATGCACATTCGCACTCCAAAGGCTCAACTATGTTCATAGCAGCATTATTTGTAATAGAAAGAACCTGGAAGCAACCTAGATGCCCCTCAACTGAAGAATATACTGTAGATTATATAACTGGATTAATAAACTGTGGTCCATCTACACAATGGAGTACTACTCAGCAGTAAGAAAAAATGATATCCTAAAATTTGCAGGCAAATGGATGGATTTGGAGAATATCCTCCTGAGCAAGGTGTCAAAAACCCAGAAAGATAAGCAGGGGATGTACTCACTCATTAGTGGGCTCTAAACAAAAAAAATCAAAAAGCAAAGCATGTCCAAGCTGCAAACCACAACCCTTGAACAGCTTTGGATCTGAAACACCTGGGAGTGGCACCTTGGATTCTACTCCCTCTAGAGGAACACCTGACTCTGTCTTGATGTTGGGGTGAGGAAACTGGATCTGCCAGGAGTGGATGCTGAACTGAGCAATATTGGGACCTTGGGACCTCCTGCCCATGCTGGGGAGGAGATGGGGAAATGTGGAGAAGAGAGAGTGACTGGAGGTGGTGGGAGGGGGAAGGGATCTTGAATAAGGATATACAAGGATAGAAAATGTGACTTTATTCATAATAAAAAATAAAAAAAGAAGACTGAAATCATACTATATGCAGCAAAACTGATGCATCTGAAGATCATGTGTTAACCCAAATAATATAGGTTCAGAAAGACAAGATTCACATGTTTTCCTCTTATATGTGGAATGAGAGTAGAGGGGACTATTAGGAAGGATTAAATGGGTCAGTGGGGAGAGAGAAGAATCCAGGATTTATGGGGTTGACTATAAACAATGGATGTTATGTCGGTATATAAAAACATCTCAGTGAGCTTTCTCCTCTGCCATCTCTGAGTGACACGCAGGCTTCAGTGCATTCAATATCTGACTTTACCTGCAACCCACTGCTATGGCCCCAGAAGGCATTGCTGCTGGAGGTATAAGAGAGATTTAACAGATAGCAACACTGCTTTACAGGAGATGCTAAGGACCATCCTTCTCCATGATGGCCTAGCATGAGGAATTCACAGAGCTGCCAGAGCCTGAGACAAAGGCCAAGCCCATCTTTGTGTGCTTATATACAACTGTGATGAGCCAATGAGCCTCATAAAGGTTGATGACAACAGGAAATGAGGGGACTGGGCAGGACCCTGTAAATCTGACTGAGAGGGAAACCCCAAAAAGTGGTTGGTTGCAGTTGTGTAATGAAGGACTATGAAAAAGAGACCCATTTGAGGATGTCACCAAAGAGTCCTTCAAATGCAAGAAATGAACAATTTAAAAACTGCATCTGTTTAAAAAAAATGTGTAGAAATAAAACCCATTATTTTATACAATAGTGCATCTAATTTAAAATACATTAAAGATAAATAAAAATCTTTGGAACCAACATAACTGTTTACTGGATATTGTGACTATCCTAGGGTTTCTATTGCTGTGAAGATAAAACATGACCACAATTAAAATAAACAAACAAACAAAAAAGCCCATGTCAGTGGGACCTGCTTACACTTCAAAGGTTTAGTCAATTATCATGGCAGAAAGCATGGCAGCATGCAGGCAGACATGGTGATGGAGAAAGAGCCAAAAATTCTACATCTGCATCAGCAGGCAGCAGGAAGAGAGAATGATAGTGGGTCTGGCTTGAGCATCTGAAACCTGAAAGCCCACCCCCATTGACACATTTCCTCCAGCAAGGCCGCACCTCATGATAGTGCCTCCCTGTGAGCCTATGGGGACCATTTTCATTCAAACCACTCCAGTGACCAAAAGGACATACTGTCCTCTTTTCATGTAACCAGCTGCTACTTCTTAGCACTTAGCCCCACTCATGTCAAACCTCTTCCTCCTTCCTCCTCCTCCAGCTAGTCTGACCGACTCCACTCCCTAGCACTCCAGAGCAAGCTGGTTACAGAATACACAACTTGTTTCATACCTTGCATAATCAGTCCGAATTTTATCACACTTAGAGTTGCCACAGTGAATAGTGTTTGCCAAGATATGGTATAGCTGCTTGACACCATAGTCTAATTCCTCAGAAAGGTAAATACTAGTGTACACTAGAAGAAATGGAAACAGAAGTGTATGCACAAATGGTTATAGAAGCATTATTCAGAATAGTGAAAATGTGGCAACAACCCACATGTCCATCAAATGACAGAAAGAGAAATGAAATGTGTATACATGGAAAAAGAGTGTGATTCTTCAACAAGGGGATGAAGTACTGACATGCTGCAATGGGAAGGAATCTGGAAAACACTTTGCTAAGTGAAAAAAGGCTAACACTAAAGGCTGCACAATACATGTATCCATTATATGACATGTTCAGAATTACAGATACAGAAAGCAGGTTTGTGGCTCTTGAACTGGAAGATGGTGATGAGGGAAATAGTTAGTGATTACTAATGTAACCCATGATCTGTTTGGAGAAGAAAGATGTAGTAATCATTGAACGAGCCTGGGAATATATTAAAGACCACCACATTTTACACTTGAAATGAGTGAGCTGGATAGATTAATTGCATCTTAATAAATATTCCACAGACAAGCAATGAATAAATTAATAATTTCCACCAGGAATTTTACTATCCGGTCATTTTATAAAACACCGAATACCACTACTCATAGGATCTGGTATTCTTAGCAATAATCTAATAATGAGAACACTTCAATATCAAAAAATAAACCATACAAGCTAGTAACTGCATCTTCCAGTGGGTGGGGAGGGAAATAGAGTAACCAGATCCTGTCATTTAGTCTCTTAGAGAAAGAAACATATATATTTTGTGAATTACTATAATCTATAATAGCATTTGAGAAAAAGTTCTAGCATAAAGCTGAGTATCAAAGAATGAAAGCCTTTATTCACCTAAATAGGATCCAGTGAACAAAGGCTTTTATTCACTTATTGATGTTCCATGAAGGTACAGTAAGATATCAGATTATTTACCCTCCTATAAAATCAGACAGAATCTTACATTGTCCTTTGCTCACGAAGCCCAACATCTTTCCTGGCCTCTGGAAAGGTATCATTCCACCCTGAGGAGTGTCTGTGTCTTCACTCATCACTTGGACACTTTCTGAGTGGCTCCTATAGGATTCACCAGTTACTTTGTCCCCTCTACCTTGTTATCTTGTGCTATCGTATGCCAAATGCAAGATAAACTAACAAATTCTTAGTATAGTAAAACCAGTTAGGTGCATGAAAGGCCCAGATTCCCACAGTCATAGGTCCTTGGGTCATGTGGTTACAAAACAGACTTTAGTCTCCCAGAGTATCTCCCCTGAGTCTGGCTGTCCTGAACTCCTTGTAGGAACATTCATGATAAGACTCAGGGAATAAAATACAATAAAGTCAGTGTACAAGCAACTCTAAATATAAAATGAAAAATATAACCCAGACACCAAATTAAATAAGATCCAACTTAATATCACTCACAAATACTGAACAAAACATGTGATGTACACACCTGATAGAGAAGCATAAATATATAACATGTAGATATGTGATGTTTATCATCAGTCCTGTTATTTCTACTCACATGACCATACATTTATAGAAGTATTTTGTCTCTAGCATAGGTTCATTCTTCTGTATTTTAGTTATTGTACAAAGCAAGGACAGACACTTGCTTTTCCCTCCCAACCTTCTTGTTTAAACAGTATTGATGGTGCTTAACATCCACACCAGGAGACTGTAGAGCATCTACTCAGGAGCCTTCTGATGCAAAAAAAAACACACAGTGCCTCCCTGAGCACTGTTTTCTCTGGGAGACCCTGTTACAACTTCTCCTTTTTTTTCTATTTTTGACCTTTATTCTCCCCAGACTGGTCTCCTTTGCAGAATGTTTCCATCTCAATAGGCCACCACACAGATGTGAAATCATCACCAGTTACAGTATAGAAGGGAATGTAATTGTGCTGTTTTTCTGCATCTTTAAGTCTTGGCATTCTCATTTTTTTAAAGATATGTTTCATTTGCATAAAAAGGGGAAGGAGAAGAAGAAGAAGAAGAAGAAGAAGAAGAAGAAGAAGAAGAAGAAGAAGAAGAAGAAGAAGAAGAAGAAGCCCAGCTATTTTTTTTTACCTTCATCAAAGCTGCAGAGAAATCAAACAAACAAACAAAGCTGCCAGCAGACAGCAGAGCCACGCCTTCCACTGAACCACAATGTAGACAGGCATGTCAGTCAGCCTTGCTGCTAGAGGCACGGCCACAACCAGGCATCTTCAAGATAGGAGGGAGCCCAGCCAGACCCCCAGATAGGAAGGACATAGGTACTCTTTCTCCCAATTGAACAACCCAACAAGGGCCATTCCTGAAACTCTCTTAGGCATCTGCTGGACTTCACAGGTTCAAGTGCAATGCACAGGAGCAGATAACCTGAGAAGGAGGAACACTGGGCAATGAATGAAGAGGCCACTAGATTCCACTCATAGCGGTGGAGACAGAGAGTCTGACTGACAGCTATCAATGGCACTTGTTTATTGAAATGTTAGAGATTGATTAGAAACAAAATGTCCTATCACAGAATAATGGCTCCCAGGGTCTGTCTAACAACAGAGATGTTGTTGGTCAGTGGCCAGTGTATCTTGGTTGGCATCATTGCTTAGTCTACATTTTACTTCCGCAAGTCAAAAGGCTGGGGCTTCACAAAGGCTCTCAGTGTTAGGGCCTCCCTCCAGATGTCTATCCTTGTCTGTAGAATGACATTCTGCACCATTCAGCCATCCACTGAGCCCTCAGGAAGAACTAAGGCTGATTCTTGTACCTTCATGAGAGAATTCTAACAAGATAGATTCTGATTTTGTGATTTTTCTAAAGTCATTGGCCTTTATCTAAACATTGTCATTTCTATTTCTGGAAATTAAAAGCAACTGAATAATTTTTAAACAGCATTTACAAATGTCTCCACAGCCAACAGAAAGATAGTCTTGATCAATAATTTCTTCCTAGTCTGTTTCTCCATCTTCCCTCACCAGGAGAACAATCACCTCTTCATGTGTTAATCATTTTTCTAATAAGAAACTGAGCACTTTGGGAAAATGGCCCAATTATTGACTAAACAAGCCTCAGTAAAAACCATCAATACAAAGCCTGGTAACATATTTACTCTTTATTGAAAAATTAGTTAACATTCAATTTATACAAAATTGACATTTATAGATGTGCTTACTATTACCTACTTTACCAAATCTTTAAATAATATATGTAAACATTGTGAAAGAGTGTCCATACATGGTGGCTAATTTTTAAAATGTAACTTTTTATATGCTTCATACAGCAAAGATGCCTCTCTCCTTTCCAAGTCAGATGGTAACCGATGAGCTGATTTCTAAGAAATCCTTTTCATTGGACAAGGTCTTAAAAGAGTTCTGCTGCAGCACAGAATCTGAATAAAATGGCTTGATCTCATATGTTTTATTCTACCATGGAGTACGGTGCATAGCTAGATTTCAGTGTGCAAACTTTCCTGAACAAAAGACAAGATTCAATGGCCGATCCTTAAACACGGACCCTGAGCAACAGAGACTTCCCTCAGAAACACTTCCGAGATGCAGACAATCGATGTGTCCTGCAGATAGATCTCTCTCCCACCTCTAGGCTGTGTAAAAGAAGGCTGGAGAGTGGCTGGAAAGCGCTGTTGTTGAGAATAGCTACCTCAGTAGGTGACAGCTGCAGCCCCGTCTCCTCTTGAGTAGGTAAGTAACGAAAACCTTCTTCCTGTTCCTCTGAGTGAGGACTGAAGAACTCCTGAGCAAGCCATTGCCTGTGGAGAGGCTGGCAGAAAGAAACTCACAGACCACTACAAGATGCCACCATAGAGTGTAGAATGTTCTTTAGATGAGCTAAGAGCATGAATGATAGAGATGCTTGGAGCTGGCTGCTCCAGAGAGAGGGGACAAAAGGAAATGTTAATGGCCTACACTTCCAACGGTTTTCGTGGGCCAAGTGAACAAAAGGAGCAGGAGATAGAAATTACCTGAAAGGGACCCTATCCAGAAGGGCTTCCTGATGCTGCCAGCAGGGAGAGGTGGGGCTATATTCCCAAGGCAGGAGCCAAAACAGCAGGGCATGGTAAGAAGCTAGCTAGAGTGTACATTCCTTAATTGAGTAATGAAAGCAAGAGTGAATGCGTGTGTGTGTGTGTGTGTGTGTGTGTGTGTGTGTGTGTGTGTGTAGGGAGAGAACTTACATGTGCATACTTATGTACGTATAATTGAAAAGTTAATTTAAAAACTCAAAGAGAATCAATTTTCCCCTTTTGCCTTACTCACCTAGATTCCGAGGGAGCAAATACCATGTACCCAGGTAAGTAGAACAAGAGAAGTTCTTCTGATTCCCGAGACTGAGACAGTCCTAAGCTGAGGACACATTGACCTGGGTGATGGTGTATGTGTGTATGTGTATTAAAGCTCAGTCTAGATCACTTAATAAGTAAAAATTACACTTAAAAGATATGATACATACAATTCAGACACACAGAACAAAGATCTAACAGGATAAGTTTGAAAAAAGTGATGAGAAAAACGAACATGTGTTCTGAAGTTACCCATCTGGCCCGGCCAGTCTTTTAACATGAGATGCTCTGTTTCCTGTTACTTTCATTTTAGGCTTTGTAGAATTTCTAAGAGTCACCTAACAGCTAAGTATTAAGTCAAGTTATAGCACAAAGCAAACACTGTCACTCCCAGTTGAGTTCTTTGGGAGCTCCTCACAGGAGTCCACAGAGTCTCACACAATGTGGATGCTGCCCACCTTCCTGGGCCATTTTGGACCATGCTCTGCCAACGTGTTCTACTCTAAACACATTGGGCTACACTGACTTCTTCAACACTCAGACTCTTTCTAGCAATGTGACCACTACACCTTTATTTGAAATATTCTTGTTCAAATTATATTAAGAAAAGGTCACTGAGGTCTCTGGCTATCAATGTAGATGCATCTATTTGTCTCTTTGGCCTGACCCACTTTTAGTTCATATATTTGAAGCCCTATGACTAGATAGATAATATTTTGGTGTTATTATGTCAATGATCTTTATAACAGGTAATATTAGTTGAGAAGTATATTTTGTATTCAATTCTTAACATGTCCTCTTCAAATTTCTTTTGATTAATGTTAGTATGGTATGTTTCCTATACTTTTACATTTATTCTGTCTAAATTTTTAAATGTAAGATAGTTCTTTTGCTGAAAAGATACAGCTGAATTTTGTCCTTCTATCTTATCTGATAATTCTCACCTTTTAAGTAAGACATTTAAGACATTTCCATTTAATGAAATTTTATATGACTGCGTTTAAAACTACCACCTTGCATCTTACATCATCTTGTGAACCAATGGCACTGCTTTGTGGACAAAGAAACAGGAGCAGAGGTGTAGGACCAGGTAAATCTACACACAATTCAGGATGCTCAATGACAACTATTTTATTTTCTCTCTCTCTTTTTTTTCATGATAAAGTTTTCTCATGGCCTAGTTACACACAGAAGAGATTATCCTTCTGATTATCAGTGACTGCTAAGTTTGGCTGCAGCAGAGGAGAATGGCGTCTCCATGCTGATGTGCATTATGGGAAAATACATCATCTTAGGAATCACAGGAATCACTATGGCACCTGAATGTAAAACTGAACCAAGTGAGAATATTAAGAGAAAAATAATGCACTGGCAAAGCTGAATGCCCGGTGAATTTGCCCAGATTCAGAGAGAATGAGGGCATGAAGGGATCACATGATGCCTAAGAACTGCTGCTACAGGGCTGCCCCTTGAAGTACATGAAATGGGGCTCATCTTTACTTTCATGCATTATTTCCAGTTTGCCATCTTTTAGGACAGTGGTTCTCACTGTCCTAATGGCGACCCTTTAATAAAGGTCCTCATGCTGTGGTGACCACAACCATAGAGTTATTTTGTTGCTACTTTGTTGTTGGTTTTTGTTCTTTGAATTCTGAGGGGTGGGGCACCAGCTCCCTAATAAATCATACACAGAGGCTTATTCTTATTTATGAATGCCCAGCCTTAGCTTGGCTTGTTTTTTGTTAGCTTTTCTTAAATTATCCTGTCTACCTTTTGTCTCTGGGTTTCTGCCTTTCTCTATTTCTGTATATCTTTCTTTCTTATTCCATTGCTAGTTGTATAGTTGGATGGCTGGCCCTTTGCAGACCCCTCCCTCCCTCCCTCTCTCTCTCTCTCTCTCTCTCTCTCTCTCTGTCTTTTTTCTCCTCTCAGATTTCTTCTTCTATTTATTCTCTCTGCCTGCCAGCCCCACCTGCCCTTTCTCCTGCCTCACTATTGGCCATTCAGCGCTTTACTAGACCATCAGGTGTTTTAGTCAGGCACAGTAACACAGGTTGGCAGAGTTAAACAAATGCAACATAAACAAAAGGAACACACCTTAAAATAATATTCTACTACTACTTCATAACTGTAATTTCACTACTGCTTCAAATTGAAATGTCTGATGTGCAGGATATATATCAGATACCCAAAAGGGTCAAGACCCACAAGTTGAGAATTATTTCACTAGGACAAAACAATCTGAAGATTTAAAAGTAATTTTATTACAATAACCAATTAAGTGAGGGTGAATGGTTATTTATGGGGAAAATAAAATATCCTTGCAATCTAACTAATACTCCATCTAAACCAAAGTTGTGAAAAGTGCCTAAGCACAGACTCAGTCATAAATACAGAGTACATGATCTAAGAATTCTCAGGATACTGAGTAGTTTAAGGTAAACTAAAGTAGGGTTGTTCTCCGCCCATCCTACCAATGAGGAACATCCATTAGCTAACAGATTTGTTCAAAAAGCACCTCTGAGACTTCTTCCATGGAGGACATCAAACAAGTCCACTTACTATTCCTTGTGATCAGGCTATAATGGTGTTAATGTGTGCTTCGTGTGTACATGTTCACAAGTGCCTCTGTGTGTGTGTGTGCATGTGTGCGTGCGTGCGTGCGTGCATGTGTGTGTGTGTGTGTGTGTGCTATTTTGATTCACATGGGTTCTGAAAAACTGAATTTTAGGTCCTCATGCTTACATGCAAGCATACCAACTAGCTGCCTCCCCAGGACCTGCTGTAGAAGTGGGGAGCAGGAGGAGGTGGAGCAGGTGGAGCAGGTGGAGGAGCAGGTGGAGGAGGTGGAGGAGGTGGAGGAGGTGGAG
>PVIH01014315.1:0-54387 GCA_004025045.1 Sigmodon hispidus | reverse complement strand
TGCCCCTATATTAGGGGCATAAATATTTAAGATTGAAATCTCCTCTTGACCAATTTTTCCTGTGATGAATAAGTAGTGACCATCTTGGTCCCTTTTAATTGCTTTTAGCTTAAAGTCTACTTTGTTAGATATTAGGATTGCAACCCCTGCTTGTTTCTTAGGACCATTTGACTGGAAAATCTTTTCCCAACCCTTTATTGTAAGCCTGTGTCTGTCTTTGCAGTTGAGGTGTGTTTCTTGTAGGCAACAGAAGGATGGCTTTTGTTGTTGTATCCATCATGTTTGTGTGTGACGTTTTATAGGAGAGTTGAGACCATTGATATTAAGGGAAATTAGTGACCATTGATTCATATTTTCTGCCATTTTTGGTGGCAACTTGTTTGTATTTCCTTTCTCTAGGGTATTCTTCTGTGGACTTATTGATTGTTTGTGATTTTGTGGATGTATCTGGGGTCCTTAGGTTGGAGTTTTCCCTCTAATACTCTCTGTAGTGCTGGATTGGTAGATAGATATTCTTTCAGTCTGACTTTGTCCTGAAATACCTTGTTTACTCCATCTGTGGTGATTGATAATTTTGCAGAGTATAGTATTCTAGTTTGGCAGCCATGCTGTTCTAGCGTCTGTATAACTTCTGACCAAGCCCTTCTAGCTTTTATTGTTTCCATTGAATAGTCAGGCGTTATTCTGATGGGTCTACCTTTATATGTGAGTTGGCCCTTTTCTTTTGCAGCTCTTAAAATTTTTTCTTTGTTCTGTATGTTTTGTGGCTTGATTATAATGTGGCGCGCTGACTTTTTTTGGGATCATATCTATTTGGTGTTCTGTAAGTTTCTTGTATCTTTATAGGCATTTCCTTCTTCAGGTTAGGAAAGTTTTCTTCTACGATTTTATTGAAAACATTATCTGTGCCTTTGAGCTGGTATTCTTCTCCTTCTTCTATTCCTATTATTCTCAAATTAGGTCTTTTCATGGTGTCCCAGATTTCCTGAACATTTTGAGTTATGGCTTTTTTAGTTTTACTATTTTCTTTGACTGATATATCTATTTGAGCTACTGAGTATTCCACTTCAGAGATTCTATCCTCCATCTCTTGAACTCTGTTTTTTATGCTTGTATCTGTGGTTCCAACTTTTTTCTTCAGGTTTTCTATTTCCATCTTTGCCTCATTTTGTGCCTTTTTTATTGCTTCTATTTCAGCTTTTATTTCAGCTTTTAGTTCCTGGCATGTTTCTTTCATAGATTTGTTCATCTCTTCCAATTTTTTGTTTGTATTTTCTTCTATTTCTTTAAGGTTTTTTTTCATATCTTCTTTGAGAGCTTCGATGATCATCAAAAAGGAATTTTTGGTGTTGCTTCCTTCTGTTTCCTCTTCTTTGCTCATTTCAGGTCTTGTATTTGTAAGATCGCCACTCTCTTCTGGAGTTCTTTGTATTATTATGCAATTTTTTGCACTGATGTTTGCCCATGGCTTCAGTGGTTCACGATTAGATGGCTCCTGGTCAGTTGTGGCACTCGGGTTTGTGTGCCTCCTGTCACCTCTCTGGTCAGGGTCTGAATCTACCCTTCAGGGACCCCTGTAGTTGTCTGTTCACTCAGTTCGATGTGGTGGTGGGTAGCCGTGCAAATTCCCTCAGCAGCAGCTGTGGGTATGATGACAGACAGAGTTTATCTGCCTGTGTTCCAGAGTGTGCTGGGACTCTGCAGACAGCACTTGGTCCTGGAAGCAGAACCGGAACCAATGGGAGCTCAAGTCTCCCTCCCTGACTGGGATATAGGCGCTTGGGCCTGGTGACCCCTCCTTACCTCAGGACGGGGTCTGAGTCTGTCCTTCTGGGACCCCTGTAGCTGTCAGTTCCCTCACAGATTCCCTCAGCAGGTGATGTGGGTATGGTGACAGGCAGAGTTTATCTGCCCCCCCCCCCCCGAGTCTGCGCTGGGACTCTGCAGACAGCACTTGGTCCCCCTGGTGGTCATTCTTAAATGGTAACTGGATAAATTAAGTATAGTTTTTAAAATAACCTTTGGCTGCTCTTATTTAGGTTCATAATGAGTGATGTGATACATTCTGCTCTACACTCAGCTGTCTCTTTGTGAATATCTTTCTTAGTTTCATTAGTATGTCTTTCTAAGAATTGTGTCTTATCAGTCATTTTTTTCATATTTGGCACTGATATCAAACCAATCTTTTGAGGACAAATTACCAATCCAATAATAATTATAACTGACAGCTTTTTCATTCATTTAACTTTTTCCTTTTAAAATCAACTATTATGGAGCCATACAGAGACCAAACTTCCTGCATCAAAATATTTCTCCCCATTATTAATGTGGTTAAAGACTCATTTAGGGGGAAAAATGCTGACTCTGCCCTTAAGAATTTCCAGGAGTCTTAATAGATCTGCTGACAATGTCAGCAAAGTGTAAGGCTGGCTGTTTCTGTGCCACACAGCTTGATAGAGCATGGCTGGGCAGAGAATGTGGCAGTGCATCACCTGGCTGAGGGTAGCCGCACCTGTTTTCATGTAGTTGAGGGCTGAGAGTGTGTTGGGTTGGCAGCAACTCTAAAATCCCAAGCAGGTGTTGAGGCAGCCAATCTGGTATGGCAGCAGCCTGAGGAAGGAATCCAGGAGAATTCCACAACACACTGGGAGAGGGAGTCAGCTGCCTGTAAAGCAGACATAGGGGGACATGTGGAAGAGGCATGTATGACAAGTAGTATGGCAGTTGGAGGCTGCTGTAAAGAGAATGCAGCAGGAAAATCCCAGATTTGCATAAAAGGCCTAGGGAAAGTCTACCATGGTAGTGACTTTGTTGATTGCAAAGCTGGCAGGAAGCTAGTGTCTCATGATTTTGTACCCCAAGCTGGGTACCAGGTGAAACTTTGTCGAATTATTCTTTATCAAGAAAAACTCAGGGTAATTATTGAAAAATCAAAGAAGATGTGGAGAAATGACCAGTGACCTCCTCTTTCCTCTTCCTCAATTCAAAAAGGCCAAGAATCTTTCCAAGCCACAGCCTACTACTTCCTGTGTCATTCTATATGTTCTTTGTCCTCCAAAACCTCTATGACTAACTTTAAACAGCTAGTAGCTAGTTCTTCACTTTGATTGAAAGCAGACTCTAATGGAAGTCTTGGGTGTATCAAAGTGCACTCAAATTATCTCACAACACCTAACATAGACTCTGGGAAATGAACTCTGATCCTCTGGAAGAACAGCAAATGTTTTGAACCACTAAGATATTTTTCCATCTCATAAACTACAAATGTTTGATTTTATATTTTTGCTAGGTGTGTTTTAATTCTTGTGTCCATAATTTCTTACATGATAGCTTTCTTTTGTGTTCAGTGAATTTTCATAATGATTTTTTCTCCTTGTACCAAGCTCAGAGGCTGCATATAAAGCATATTTAGAGAAGACCAAGTTGTATGGTCAGTGAAGATGAAGACTGTAGGACAGAATATACACACATTCTGATTATGTAAGTTTCTAGGTCACACACAGCACATTTACACATTGGATGAATAATACATAGGTTTAAAATTGTTTTTTATATTTCTGCCCTGAAATCATGTAGACAATGAGTATTAGAATTACAAACCAAATTATATTAATAGTGGTTTTTATATTTCATTGTGCATTTATTTTTATAGGAAAACTTTAGTAATTCATACAGTTTCACATAACACATTTTTATTCAGCCTGAAGAATTTACCTATAAGGCAAATATAGTTATGATGAATTTTCTTAACTTAGATTTATCTGGAAATATGCTTTCTCTCTCATATTGAAGACCATCTTGACAAATGTATACTTAAAAATTGACAGTATTTTTTTTTGTCTTGTTGCCTTTTAAATATATCATCCTTCTGACTTCCTGGCTTTAGGTTTTTGATGAGAAATTGGCTTATAATAAATTTTGAAATCCTTTCATGCAAATAAAGTCACTTTTCTTTCTGCTTCAGAGAATGTGCAATTGTCTATGGCTCCCAACACTTTGGTGATATATATATATATATATATATATATATATATATATATATACATATATGGGTATACACTCTGGGCCATAATAAACTTGATTAATCTATAGATTAATATCTTTATTCACATTTGTAAAGTTTCTGTAATGATTACCTTGCTCCTTTGACCCAGTCTTGAGGTTGGGGTGAGGAAAGTGGTTCTGCCTGGTGTGGATGCTGAACTAAGCCACCTTGGGACCTTGGCACCTCCTGCCCTTTCTGGGGAGGAAATAAAGGAGAAGAGAGAGTGACTGAGAGGGGCAGGAGGGGAAAGGGAGTTTGAACAAGGGGATACAGGGATAAAAAATAAGACTTTATTCAGAATAAAAAATAAAACAGGCAAACAAATAACAATACATATTCCATGCCTAGAGGTGTTGCTCTAAAACATGGTGTCTGTTGTGCATTCTCAAGATTCATGGTTCATCCCAATGTGCCCCGCCCTATGGCACCAAGGTTATTTATAATTTTATCAAAATCTGTAAAAACAAAACATCCTCTAAAGAGTTTAAGTAAAATTCCAGCTTAAAACTGATCAACCACCATTCTTAACCTGGATCCTTTACACTCAGAACAAATCTCTATTCTTTCAGTCTTTAGAAAAACCTAACCAAAGAAATGAATGAATGAATAAAGAAAGAAAGAAAGAAAGAAAGAAAGTTAAAGAATATTGACTTATCTTACTTTATGTTTATGAGTGTTTGCCTGAAATTATGGATGTGCGCCAGTTTTGTGCTGGTGCCTACAGAAGCCGGAAGAGATTGTTAGATCCTCCAGAGCTTTGGGTGGTTGTGTAGGCCAAGCTGTGGGTGCTGGTAACTAAACTCAGGTCCTCTGCAAAAACAATAAGTACTCTTACCTCTGATCCATCTTTCTAGCCTCACTTTATCTTCTTCTTCTTCTTCTTCTTCTTCTTCTTCTTCTTCTGCACTTACAATGATGTTTGATCAGTGGTATCCTCAAATTTTATTCTTATATTTGCTTTCATCCTTTCTGTTACTCTCATAAATTTTATAGACTGCAGATTCAGTGCACTGACTAATATATTGTTGTTTAATGCAAGGGAATTTTTCTTTGTTTAAGCTAATTTTTAGAGTTGTATGTGTTTCTTTGTCTAATTTGTAATATATATGTGGTTGGTCTTACCACTTTTGAACAATTATCACGCTTCATTTTTTTTGTGTATGTTTTCCCACATCTATTTACAAACTAGAAATGTTATTTTATAAACTAAGTTAATAAGTAATTTCCTGGGTTCCTTCATGAGTAGTTTATATAAATTATTTTTTACTTCTTTAAAAACAATAATATCTTTAAAGCTGCAAACAAGAATCTCATTAGTGTTTATCCTCTTCCTTTTATTTTTGGTTTTTACTTAGGCTTTGTTTGTTTGTTTGTTTGTTGTAGCATACTCAGCTTGGTCTGGAACCTTAAACCTTGTTGAATGAGCCTTCTCAAGTTCTAGGACTTCCAGGGCTTTTTGAGTATGCAGCATCATACATTAATTTGTCTCTGTGTACATATATGATAAACACTCCTTGGAACTATCTGCTGATTGAGTTGAGGTGCTATGGCACCAAGGTTATTTATAATTTTATCAAAATCTGCTTCCTCCCAACCTTTAATCTGATGTTATTGCTCTGGAATTTCCACCCCTAATATCATTCATCTAATACTCATAATAGAATACTGTAAATTTACCTTACAGGCTGTTATGTTAACTTTGGTGTTTGAGTATATCACCTTTACTGGGTGACATCTGTAACATCCTGCCCCAAACCCAGACTAGTGACTGTTCTGTGCCATTAGGTTAGTATTTGGACCCTTTCATTAATTGTAGCATTGTTTTGGAGTTGTTCTACATCATCATGTGAAGCATGCATAATAGGGATTTTCTTTTCTTCTGCCTTTTAGAGTTAGATCATGAGTACCAGATACAAAGAATTCCATGTCAGAGTTGAAAAATATTTTTCCCCATTGTCTGAAGTAAAAAAAAAAAAAAAGAAATAAACTTGGCTTTTTCACCTGAAAGTGCATACTCATAATCCTCCAGTTTCTTATAGGAAACCTTTCTAAATGATATCTTATAAGAAAACATTTGTGTTCTTCTGGGAGGTCAGAAACTTCTTGTTTTCTTTGTCCTTTAATGAATGAAAAGAACTTTTAGAATATTGTTTTGTGCCAGGTACCTTATGTGCAGTTCCCTGCTTAATTTTAACCAAAATTATCTCTAACTTATGTTTTTTTGACTTCCATTTTTACTTTCAAAAGTTCAAGGACATTCCACATGGAAGGGACTTTTGTTTCATGGGTAAATTAATTGCATCTCACAGAAAGCATATAATATTGGTATATGTTCCATATACACTTCAGTAATCCTAAAATAGAAGTCAGGGGGCTGGAGAGATGGCTCAGCGGTTAAGAGCACCGTCTGCTCTTCCAGAGGACCTGGGTCGATTCCCAGCACCCACATGGCAGCTAACAACTGTCTGTAGTTCCAAAATAGAAGTCAGAAAACATTCACTGTGTGAGATTTCATTCAATTTTGAAGCATTAATATGTCAACTAAAATGTATCAAAGATAGTAATTATTTATAATCATGTTTTTCTCTTGTATAGATATGTTTTAGCAAAATATATAAAATATGATATTTAGTATTTCTAAAATATGATTAAATTTTCTGTGACCACTCTACCTAGGAATGTCTAGGAATGATAATAAACAAAAATATCTTTCAAAAAGTGTTCTAAATTTTTCTTGCCACTTTTCTCACTGAAAGTGATAACAATGTTTCCTTGTATTTGTACCTTTTTTCTACTTATTTCATTGACTGAGACTATTTGTAAATTTATTACAATGGTTTCCTAAGTAACATTTTATGATCTCATACACTATTTCATTTTCATTTTAACTATGAACATATATATGTGTATATATATATATATAAATGTAAAAATTGAATATCAAATTTAAGTTTCAATATACTACACTGAGTACTCATTCTTCCACCAGGAGAGGATAATGGTATTTCATGGTTATTAACATATCCATATTGTACAGATTAAAAAATAATTCAGTGCTCCAGTTGAGGCAGAAAGACTGTGAGTCTAGGACAAACTTAAACTAATAAATTATCTGAAAAATATAGATAGATAGATAGATAGATAGATAGATAGATAGATAGATGTTGGAGAGTTATGGAAGACCCAGAAAATGTTACCTAAATACTCAGGACTATAGTTCTTAAAACGTAAAACTTTTTTGAATTTCTGATTCCACTTCAAGATAGCTCAATGGCAAAAAAGGAAATAAGTCTGTTTATCTGAATTCTACCTTACAATATAAATGGGATCACTGCTTTGTTAACATTTATGACTTCTAAATTTTTAAGTAAGAATGTATAAAGAAACAGTTATTAAATCTGTTGTTTGTTAGTGGAACAAGATGCTTTCAAACTGTAATCCTCAACCCTATTCAAGTACCCAGTATAGGTTACTCCTAGGTTGGTAGCAAGTTCTTTAAGGAAGCTGGTGTGTTGCTGTTCAATAATTGCTCACTGAAGTTTATGTAGGATTTTTAATTGAAGGTCATGTTTTTATCCATTCTTCTAGCAATGAGAGGTTAATATTGAGTTAAGTGTGTTACAATAGTTTGCAGAAATTGTCCAACAAACCCACCCTCCTTTGTGTGTGTGTGTGTGTGTGTGTGTGTGTGTGTGTGTGTGTGTGTGTGTGTGTGTGTCTGTCAGTCTGTCTTGTGACTTTGTGTTTATAATAGTCACTTTGATCAGGCTCGGGCTCAAGCACACCCTTACATGTTCACTTACATATAATTTATAATTATAGATGACTTTTCAGTGTGGACACACATAGAAGTATTTCATGTCACAATTGCTGGTATAGAGCATCATCATTTGGGATTCTAGCTCCTTCTTTCAAACATTTCTCCCACTTCGGGCTCCATAATCACTACCTCTGCCAAGGAACATGACATGCCTTATGGTTTTAATGCATAAGATCAGTTTTAAATCTGAACCACCATCCTTAAATCCCTGAATATGCTATATGCAAGGCATTTGACTGCAGGAAAGTTCTGCAGTGGATATATGTTGATTGAGGTTACCATAGTAGCCTTTGCATCCTTTTGGGAGTTTTGAGCAGGATTTTATCATTACCCACCAATGTTTGAGAATGTTTCTGCTCTTGTTTCTACATATAAAATATTTCACAATAAGGGTTTCTGTTTGTTTGGTTGACTTGGTTTTCACTGTAGTCAGTACTTTAGTTTGAGCCCAATGTCTATGGTTTGTAATAGATGGGATCTAAATGTGAAGAATATCAAAATAGTTTTCCTTCTTCATAGAAACTGTAGCTTTCTAGCTTTGGATCTAGCAGGGGCAATAGTCCTTGAAGTCCCAGGGGAGAGATGAGTTATTCTGGTTCTTCCAGTTGGGCAATATATGAAACCCACCTGGGAATCCTGGGAAAGTCTGCCCACACTTTCCTTCTTCTTCTTTTTTCCTCCTCCCACTGCTGAACCTCCATAAAAACCGTAGAGGCTTTGCTTTCCCCCTGTAAGAAAATACACATGAATATAATTCAATTGTTTATCCACATGAAGTTTAGACCTATTAAGAATGCTGCAAAACTGTCTCATAAAGGCTGATCAGTAACCCAGTAACCTGGAACCAGTAATGCCCCCACGTCTCTATCTCTCTCTGTCTCTGTCTCTCTCTGTCTTTCTCTCTCCTTCTCTCTGTCTGTCTTTCATAAATGCTATCCCATAAATGTGATTTGATCTTGAATATAAATTCTGAAAGGAAATCAGCCAATATAAGTTGCCCAATTGTGACTGTCCTGTGCTCATTTTATACTCATATATTCAGAGAAGTAACTTGTGTTGCCTCCAATACATGGCCTGTCTCCCTCTTTCCCTGTCCTAGCTGGACACACAACTTGAGCCCTCACCCGACCTAGTAGAATATCACCTGATTATTACAGTGGTTTTTACTCTATATTGCTCTTTATAATTTTTAAGGATATTGGAATTCAGTAATTCAGACTGGTGTCAGCCTTCTGTTCACCTAGTCTCTTAGTAGTGTAAAGCTTCCAGAGTGCTTTCTTGAGAACCATTAACTTTTTCAGAGACACTGCTTTCCTTCTGCCATTAATGAACTTCGTTGCAGTTTAATGCAATGTTACTTTTAATTATCACAGTCATTTCTTTTAAATATCAAATTCCCCTCTCTGAACTGTCCTGCTCTCTCTTCAGAGTCTCATCTGTCACTGTAAATGCCATCACTTTATTCCTCCTTCAGACACAGTGACAGGCTCACTCTTATCCCGAGCCTTATCTCCATTTCCGTCCCCTATTGTACCACAAAGATCCCTTTCGCAGAGCTCACAGCTGTATCCGCTTTCCACACGTGGCACATGATTGCCTCGGTAAAGGTATTTTCTGTTTCAATCTTGCATTTTCCCAAGGGGAAACAAAGGCGACAAGCTTTCTGGAGTTGGTTTCACTGGGAAAATTGTTTAGAATTGCCTCATTCCTCAGCAGATTAACGGATGCATACAATCCCAGCTTAAGTGCTATTGTACAGCACAATTTCTTCATTATACTTTGTCCTTTCCATTTAGAAAACCCCTCACCAATTAAAGTAATACAGCCTTCCAATACCTGCTCCCAATTAAATCTGAGCTGTACTACCTGCCCCGATGCAGCTGGTCACAGATTCTTACCACTTATCCGCATTCATTAGGCCTGTTCATTATCATGGGATAGTGGCAGGAATTCAAGGCGCTGCCTTCCTTTTAGGGCAACACCAAAATTATCAGCTTTCCACCCAAGGTCCCAATAAGGACAGGATTAAGTGTAAGGGGAAGGGATTCAGACAGTAGCAAACCGCCATTGTCCCTGGTCTCTCAGGTCCCCTCTATCTAAACGCATCAAAAGGATACAGTGCAGGTACAAAAGAATTCCCCTCTTAATTAAAGGATCACTTTCCCCTGCCTTTCTACCCCAAAGCACACTCAGCTTTACTGCCCTAAAGTCCTTTCTCTGAGAGCACAGTGAAAGGAGAAAGGGAGGCCTCCTTGAAAGTGACCAGTAAGTCCCTAGGAGCTATGTCATTTAAGACTTGGGCTTTCCAGCTTCAGATCAGGCTTCGTTTTTTTTGAAAAGTGTTATTTTTCTATCCAAAGTTTACAACGTGCCTGAGAAAGGACTGGGGTGTGGGTAGGCGGACCATGAACTGTGACTTCAGTCTTAATGAGACACAGTGGCATCCGTGGGTGTGTGGGTGTTCCCAGATAAATTTCAGGACAACAAACAAGTATGCCACCAGTTTCCTGTACTTCCGTTCTGAAGAACAAGCAGAGGCCATCCCTAGGAAATGTCTTGTTAGTTTGTCTCCTGATTCTTGATCAGAGCTGGAAAAGAAGGGGCAGGAAAAGTGAGTGAGGAGGCTCATGCCACAGACTGTAAAAGAAGCATCATCAAGAGCACCCCATGGAAAATTCAAGAGAGAAAAAAGCACAGAGAGCTCCCAAGTATTCCCTCCACAAGACAATAAACAGCAGAGGTCCCTCAATCAGAGCCAGGAGGCAGAATCTGAGAACTTTCTCAGACTCTAGACATTTTAAGGACCCCAGAGCATCCCTTGCAGTTCCCGGGTTCTTTGTCTAGAATCCAAAGAGCCTTGTACCTGCCAGGAAACAGAGCTGAAATCTTACCCTAAAATATCCTCTCCAAAACAATGGATTAAAAGGTAGAAGTGGAATTGTATATTACAAGAATTTGTGAATAATCACTTACCTTTGGGCAGTGAAATTTCTAGAGACCCTCCATGCTCCTCCCCTCCTCCCCCTAGGAGTTTGTGCCTGGAAATTCTTGACTGTGAAGATGCCCCAGAACTACTCTGCAGAGAAGACAAATGAAAGATGCTGGATTACAGGTCCTGGGTGAATACTGGCTCTCAGCAACTTTACCGGGTCCTTATTGTATACATAAGAATCTTATCAATGAACAGCACCATATGCATATACAAGGCTTTTTTTTTCCTTGGGGGGGGGGTTGTATATTAGTGTTTTCCTCTCAATTAACTTCTAGGCAATTTTCCCAGCTAAATGCATAACATCGTTGGCAAGACGCCAAACAAAACCTTAAGACCCAACACTAAATTCTGCACTTATACAGGCAGCTTAGATTTTCATGTGGTGAACTGGAAGCATGCCAGATACTTCCACTGTAAACCCAGCAGTGGGAAAGCTATATATTTTTTTTTTATCAAGAAACTCTACTTTAGGTTTCCAAGACCACTTGAAAATTGTACTATTTTAATGTGCCTTTTAGACAAAATAAAAGAAAGATTTAACCTGCTATTAAATTAACCCAATTAGCTATTTATTCCATGTAACCTTACACTTTGGAGGCTGTTAAACCAAATAAACTGGCAGTGAATAAATTTTTTCAGTGAATTATGGAAATTATGAGATGCATTCTAGACAATACATTCCTACGTCTTTTCTGAACCCTTTTCACTCTGGCAAGATTATCAGAATACTTACTTAAAATATTTAATTTATTTATTTTTTGGTCTACAAAATGAAATTACAACTATACAATGAAGGGCCTAGGGAGAAGTGGATGGGAAATTAGCTAGTAAAGGAAAGCTTATGAAATAGAAATTTCCACACTAGCCATCCCTTGGAGGCCTTTTCTGCAACCTCTCAACCTTTGTTCTTGGCTGTACTTACTTTTATCCATGCCATGGAACACTTGCTCTTCCAAAATGTGGTACTTTTCAAAGTCCTAACTGTAGTGAGCAGCTTTGGGATCCAGTCATGCTTTGTCATTGTTGCCTTTAGAACCAAACTCTAGGGCTTGGAGTTCATGTTAACTGGGATCTTTAAGAAGAGCAAAAGAGAATGCTTTCAGAAACTTGTATAGAGTGTAATAAACCTGCCTTATCACAAATAGAGGTTTTGGAAAATAGCATTTAGACAATGTGAGAAGTTCTGAACCAGAAACATGTGGGTTAAGTTTCCCTAGAAATACTCAAGGGATTACAAATTAAGATATTGAAGATTATGAGACCAAACATATTTCACCCAACCAAAAAGGAAGATCACTAGACAAATCAAAGCTGTTTGTCAAACTAATAGGAATTATTATTCTCCTCATTATTAACCAGAATTATCATCATTTAAAAAATTGTTTGATTGATTTTCTAATACATTTGGAGATTTCAGAACACAGGGTCAAACAAAATGATTTTATAACTCCCAAAGCAATTCATAAAGCACAAACATGCAACACCTGGTGTTTGTCTACATGACTTTAAGAGTGGGTCCTGTGGAGGCACCCACTTGTGCCCCTGGCAGGGTGCACACTGCTTACTGAATGGGAAAAGCCCTGTTTAGTCAGGCTGAAGGACAAATGGAAGGGCAGACATTTTGGGTTACATAAGTGATCGAAGGCATCACATTCACCACACCGAGGACAGGCAGATACAACTCTGATTCATATCAGATGAGTCAGAATGATGACCTCTGAGAACACCTCAGTGAAACTAAAGATACTGGTTGCAAAGACATTGTTATTGTGTGCTCTTGATTTCCAACGTTTAAGAATAGAACTGTTGGGGCTGGAGAGATGGCTCAGCGGTTAAGAACACCGTCTGCTCTTCCAGAGGACCTGGGTTCGATTCCCAGCACCCACATGACAGCTAACAACTGTCTGTAGTTCCAGTTCCAGGCAAATACCAAGGCAGATAAATAAATAAAGTTTTAAAGAATAGAACTGTTCTTTCATGGTCTGTAAAAAATTATGTTGGGATTTTGGTGGGAATGTACTGAATTTGTAGATTGCTTTTGGTAGAATTGCCATTTTTACTGTGTTGATCCTACCTATCCAGGAAAATGGGAGATCTTTCCATTTTCTGATATCCTCTTCAATTTCTTTCTTCAGTGATTTAGCGTTTTTTTCACATATATCTGTTACTTCTTTGGTTAGAGTTATTCCAAGGTATTTAATGATATTTGCAGTTATTATAAAGGGTGATCATCCCTTATTTATTTTTCAACCCTATTAGCTTTAAAACTTCTTTGAATTAATCTTGTATCCTGCCACATTGCTGAAGGTGTTTATCAGCTGTAGAAGTTCCCTGGTGGAGTTATGTGGGTCACTTATGTATGCAATCATATCATCTGATAGTTTTCCTTCTTTTCCAATTTGTATCCCCTTAATCTCCTTTTGTTCTCTTATTACTTTAGCTAAAACTTTGGGAACTATATTGAATAGATAAGGGAAGAGAGGACAACCTTGTCTAGTTCCTGATTTTAGTGGGATTGCTTTGAGTATTTCTCCATTTTGTTTGATATTGGCTGTCGGCTTTTTGTAAATCGCCTTTATTATATTTAGATATTTTCCCTGTATTTCTGATCTCTCCAGGACTTTTATCATAAAGGAGTGTTGGATTTTTGTCAAAGGCTTTTTCTCCATCTAAGGAGATGATCATGTGGTTTTTTTTTTTCTTCATTTTGTTTATATGATGGATGACATTTACAGTTTTTCATATATTGAACCATTCCTGCATTTCTGGGATGAAGCTTACTCAAACATGGTGTATGATATTTTTTATATGTTGTTGTACTCAGTTTGTGAGAATTTTGTTGAGGACTTTTGCATCAATATTCATAAGGGAAATCAGTCTTTAATTTTCTCTGCTGTGTCTTTGAATGGCTTGCATATTAGGGTTATCATGGCCTCATAAAAAGAGTTTGGCAATATTCCTTTAGTTTCTACTCTATGGAACAGTTTGAGGAGTATTGGTATTAGTTCTTCTTTGAATGTCTGGTAGAATTCTGCACTGAAATTATCTGGATCTGGGCTTTTTTTTTTTTTTTACTTGGGTGGCTTTTAATGACAGCTTTAAGTTCCTTTGGAGTTATAGGTCTGATTAGTTCTTTACTCTGATCTTGATTTAATTTTTGTAAGTGGTACCTGTCGAGAAAGCTGTCCATTTCTTCTAGGTTTTCCATTTTTGTGCAGTATAGATTTTCAAAGTATGACCTGATAATTCTCTGGATTTCCTGGGGGTCTGAGAAAATCAAATTTGCCTGGAGTGGAGAATCGGAGAAGAGAGAGTGATCAGAAGGGGAAGAGAGGGGGAATGGAGTTTGAACAAGGGGATACATGAATAAAAAATGAGACTTTATTCAAAAATAAAAAAAGAGATAGTAACCATGTTTTAAATAAAGGAATAAAACTGATGGCTCCTTCTTCCTGAGTTCTCTGTGAGCGTCACCAGCAACTCCAAACTCTGAAAATAACAAGAAACAAGAAACAAGGAAAATGATCATCTGTACCATCTTCTCCACTGTCCTGCTGTGGACCTGTCACCTTTGCCTTTACTCTGGATGAAGTCCAATTCAGTAGCATGTTTATGGAAATCTTATATTTGGGGAAAACAATGAAAATAAAGTCTAAATATAGAAGAGAAAAAGGGCAGAAAGACAGTAGAAGGATAATGAAACAAAGACAATAAGGATGTAAGAAAGGAATGAGGGAAGGGAGAATGAAGGAAAAAAGAAAGAAAGAAAGAAAGAAAGAGAGAGAGAGAGAGAGAGAGAGAGAGAGAGAGAGAGAGAGAGGAGAAGAGGGATGGGAAGGATGCTCTTCCCAGGACACTTAGGGAAAGGAGACTGGAATGTATAATCAACACTTGCTATAAGTTTTACTGCACATACATCATTTTCTTTTTATTTATTTTAGGGCTAAACCACTATTTTAAGCAGAAAGAAACATGATTGTACATGATTTGGTGGGTGAAAACATGGCAACCATTTTCATGTAGGGTTAGATCTGCATTTAGGATCTAGAACTTTGTAGGAGATAGAGTGACAGTTGAAAAAAAATAAATGAACTCCGGAAAAGACAGAATATCTGAAAATAGCCTAAAGGGAGTCATTTGACATTTACAAAACACAACAGTTAACATGTTTACTATACAGAACTGCAGTTTATTAAAAGCTTAATGTGTTAATAAAAGTATACTGTTAGATATTATCAGGTACCTAAAAAAACTATGGATTAATGTAAAAAGTAAAGTAAGCTTTGTATGATAATTTATTCTATGTGAGAGTCTATTGTGTCTACAGAACACATTTATGCAATATAATATATAACAATTGTGTAATAAGTTACAAAATGTATTTTATGAAGAATGTTACATTAATATCCAAGAATATACTTTTAACAGTACATGATTCTGTAGGGATGGTGTATAATGCATAAACTTTTTTTTGCAATACTTGAATATTTTTTTTGAAATAAGGTGATTTTTATGAATGGATGAATCTCATCAATATGGATTAATACATCAACAAGCAATTTAAAAATAATCTTAAAATATCCTTTTCTCTGTCTCCTCATTAGAATTTTTTTTCTTCTTTAAGGGTAATCTAGAAGAAAATGGGAATGATTCTTGCTGCATATTATTACTTCTTTGAATTTGTGTCTATTTACATAAAATTAACATAATTTGACAAAATTTTTATTACTATGTAGGAGTAATTTTAGGCATTTCTCAGGACATGTAGCAGCAGGCTTTCATGAAGGTTGAAAGATGTAGACTATACTTGTATTAATTCTTAACTTTAACATGTATGATACAAAATTGCATGGATAGAAATTAAAGGAAAGATAGAATGGCATTTATTTAAAATCTTTTTTTTTGTAAAAAAAAAATACAAAGGACAAAATGACTAGAGAAGAAAATTTGCTTTTAGAGATACTTACTTTGATTTAAATTGCATTTTCAAAGACCCATACTAAGTTCGCTTGGCACTCTAAGTGAGTCTGCTTGCCCAGTGACAGACAAGCAGTCTTTGAGAGCCAAACCCACCAATTTCCACCTACCCTGGTTTCTTATTAAAGTTACATGCAGCAGCTCTCTGAAGTATACATGCCTTTGTCCAGCCTGTGAGTTGTGAGAAACCCAGGACTCTAGTTATTAGGAATAAGAACGAATGTACAAGACCAAAATAAATAGGTATGTAAACAAAATGTGTAAACTTCTCGAGTATAGAATTAGTGCCAGAATTGCATGTGGGCAGGTATATGTGACAGCCCTAATCAGAATTTACACTGAACAAAAATGAAGGCTGACAGGTAGTCTCAGACTCCAGCCACCATCAGCAGCATGAGAGGAAGGGTTGCCTAAACTTAAATCAGAATCTAAAATTAGGGTCAAGCATGCATGCAGGGGTAAGCCATGGAGTCCACAATGGACAAGGCCTGAGGACAGGAGACAGCCCAACATTGGCAGGCTCCCACTGGGGTTTTTAGAGGGGGCTGCAGATAAAAGGAAACAGGAAATCAGGGGTGGGGGCAGGGCCAGCAAGGAACTGTGCCCTCTGCCATCTAGGGCCACACCTGGCAGCCAGGCCTACACCCTGAAGGGTGAAGACACTGTAAGTGAAGGGTTAGTAAAGGGTAGCCATGACAGGCCGACCAGTTCAACATTATTTGTTTATATAAAAATAGTCTCTGCTGAAACCCTAGTAACTTCAAGGAGGCTGTTACACTTACCAGATATTTAGTTCTATACAACTAATCATTACATCAAAAAATAAATAAATGAAGATTTCTTATACTCATGCAGATGAGACCTTAGAAAGTACTTGTTATTTCAAAACACAATTCTATCTTTCCACTTAGTTTTTATTTATATCTCAGGGTTCAAACTTAGTTTGTCATTTCCTACAGAGTTCAAAGGACAGGGGAGGCTTTCTCCTCAGCTTATGGAATTTCCAGCTGATTGGCCATCTGCTTCTCCTGCTCTTTGTGGTTTGGACTCCATCACCTCCTCCAGTGCACTGCTGTATCCCACACAATTCTACCTGCAACCATTTTTAAAAATCTGATGTTATTTCAGGCCAGTAGTTCTCCCCACTGCCTGAGATCTCAGGCCAGTAGTTTTGTAGGCTCAGCTACTGGTTTAAAGAACTGGAGGGATGGGAAGAGGTGGCCTCTGGAGGTTTCTGTGACTAAGGTCAGTCACATCATCCTGCCTGATCAACACTCAATTCAATTTTCTTTGAGAATACTTCTCTGCTTTCCCATTTTGAATGAGTTGCATCTGTTTAAGTACCTCAATACAGTGTCCTCTCTCTCTCTCTCTCTCTCTCTGGATCACTCAATTTATCTATCTACATACATATCATCTATTTATCCATTTAACTATGTATCAATATTTACCAGAATATCTCTTTTCAACTTATTCTAGTCTTGCAACTAGAAAATAGTCTGTATCCATCCTTCCTTGCTTCTGGTTTTTTGCAGTGTTGTAATTATTCATTTGTAGCAGCTGTTTGTTAATGGGTGGTTGATAATGAGATGGATGGACAGATAAAGGAATGGATGAATGACAAGGTGGAATATAAAGTTGAAATCATATCTTGTTTCTTTCTTGGATTCACAGCACATTGCCCATTCGTAGGAGAGAAAATGAGTCTGTTGCTTTTCTCCCTCAACCTCAAAGTACAGACTTTATGATTTAAGTTATACTATTGAGAAGACAATCAATATTTTTCTCACATTTTGTCATAGAGCTACCTACAGTAAAATGAACCCAATGTGTAATAGTTTTAACCAAACTTTCATTCCAGTATTGGTGTACAATTGTCACTTCTAAGATTTGTAATCAACAGACATTTCGTTGCCAGAAGAGGGACAACATTGTGGCATGGCATGTTTTCTATGTGCAAAAGAAAAATGTTTATGTAAAAAGGTCAAGTAAACATCTAGTTGAAAGGACATCATAATAATTATTGTATACAATTAGATATTTCCATGAAATTTTATTATAAAATTATCCATTATTAGCTTACATTTCTTTAACGTTCTTTTAGAGTATGACTATCTTTACATATTTAAAATCTTGTACATAGTTGATATTCATACTTTTGTAGATCCTATGTAGAAAGTGAACGTTTGCTCTGTCATATTTTGACAACTTGAAAAAAATTCATGTCTCCATCCAAAAAAATCCTTGATACAGTAGACTGATTCTGGCATAGGTATCATAATTCCGAAATGTGTAAAAAAATGCTCAGAGAGAGCCATAGCTAATATCAGCGTCCTCACACATCGGATATAGAGCACCACAGAGCTCATTGTAGCAGACCCTACACTATAATTACATTACACACGTTTTAAATTATCATGATAATTTAAGACTGCAGCTTTGTTTGGGGCTTAGATTTTTCCATATTCGTTCTCACATGTGAATCATTTAAATGGCTGAAATAGAATCTGTTTAGCTCTTTTGAATTATATGAATGAAAGAAAATACACTTTCTCTACAAAGCAAATTAAGACATTAAGAGATTTGAGTGAGACTAAATTTATAAGCTTGAAGTTTGGGGAGTAAATATAAACTTAAAAATATTTCTTGATTTCCTTTGAATGTGATTTAAAATTACAACTGAAATAACTTTTCACTGTATGTCTAATGAAATGATCAGTAGATCCAATGATCTTCATTTTCCTCTAATGCAGATATTGAAATGAAAGTGAAAATTATAAAATATTTGGCAATTTGACATGTATTCAGTTGTATATGCTTTGTATATACTCCATATGAGCGATTTGTAGGTACATGAATTTTCTTTTGAACATGATTGCTTCATTTATGTCTGAAGTATAATCATATAAAATGCATGAGCTAAAAGCATTAATCACCCAGGGTAGACGTTCTATTTGTTGTTGACAGTTGGAGTTTTATTTGGAGACTTAGATATCAGAAATTTATTTTTTCTCAGGCAGGCTGATCCAAAGACCACTATGTTGGCCTTGGAGTTGAGGTAATCCAACTGCCTCTTAACCTTCTATGTATCTGGATTACAAGCACCATTGATTATGTTATTTCTCTTCTTAGGCTTAGTAAGAAAACTTGGCAACATTTCCAAGCAATCAGAGGAATGATTCAGAACAAAATGTTAAGCATCTTTTCTATGATTGAAAACTCAACTTTCAAGTATTACAAAAGTCACTTAGTTCCTATCCACAGCCATTTTATTCCATGATTTTCCATTCAGGATTTACAAACTCTCCTGGTATTGTTGCCCCCTTGCACTTTTACCCCTAAATTCAGCAGGAACTTATATTATTCAGTGATATAAGCATCTCTGAATATTATAAAATTCTACATGTTTAAACTGATTTTCTTGATATTTACACAACAGCCACAGCCACCTCTCCCCCCCCCCAAAAAAAAACACAAAAAACACAAAACAAACAAACAACAACGAAAGTTAATGGGCATAAATTTTTGAGGATTCAGAACCATGGCTAAGCCATTCAGGTCTTTAGCACTCAGTGTGTGACCTAGACCATGTCCATCCAATGTGTTTATAAAGGGCTTCTCAGACACCGGCCAGAGCTAGAGCACTACACGAGGCTGCTCTGTGGGTTATGCAGAGGAGGAGGCTGAGCTTTGAGGCCTGGGTAAAGGACTACCCTCTCCCAGGTGGCTCTCACAATGTTACTTCACCTTGTTTTTAATGTAGGCCTAGATACTTCTTTAAAATGTCTGATAGCCAACAGGACATTTCTCTTTCTAAAACACTTCCGTCTCAAGGCCCACAGATTTTCCTCACTGCTAAAGCAGAGTGCTATCTCCTCTAAGAGTTTAAGTATTAGCACCCATTGGAGCACCTTCTAATTCAAACAGACTTAGAATTAGTAGGCCAATGTTACAGGTGTAATGTCCATATTAAAATGAATGCACAAGGCAATGAATTTGCCTATAAATGTATAATTCTGAAGGTGCAGGGGCAGAGAAATTGGACAGACAGTTATCTCCCTGGCAGTGCAAGTAACACTTGTAACCAGAGTTCATTTGAATATCTTGCTCAGTTGCATCACAGGGAGATGTGCTCTCATACAACTGCCCACTGTGTGGAAGCCACATTTTCTGTTAGTTCTGTGCATTTTTCACAGTGCTGTATTTCAACTGTAGACTCTGCTGCAGACTTCTGAGATGAGAATGAACTCTGTAGGATTTGGAAGAGAAAGCATACTTAGAAAGTAACTCGCTCAGTAGGTAAAAGCACTGATTGGTCTTCTAGAGGTCCTGGGTTAAACCTTGGGCACCCAATGCAGCTCACAACTCTCTGTAAGTCCAATTCCAGGTGACCAGACACACTCACACAGATATACATGCAGGCAAAACACCAACACACATAAAATAAAAATAAGTAATTTTTTTAAAAAAGAAAGTAACTCTTAAGTTGGTCTATGAACTCCTATTTCTAGATACTAAACTTCAACATGTATACTTCCATTTTCAGTTTCCTATTCTATGTGTGATGTCAGACATTTAACACTTGTCTAGGAGCCATGGTTTCCTGAGTCTTTTTACCAGTGCCTCTTATGGGTATTTTCTCTGCCTTGGTGAGGAGTTGGCAACACTTCTAACTGGGCTCAGTGTCTCTGTAATCTCATGTCTCAGGCTATTGTTTTTGTGTTGAATTGTTTTGTGTCACTTAGATTTAAACAATGAAAGCATTTTGCCATTACCTGAGATAACAGATATCAACAATAGTCAACAACGAAGATAACCAGTAAATTTAGAACTGTAGATATCATAGATGATTGATACTATTTTATTAATATCTTTTGTTATTTTCATGGGGGCAGGGTCTTCCTGTGGAGCCCTATCTGGCCTGCAAATTGCTCTGGTCATGAACTTCTAGCTGGGCTAAGTGTCTCTATAATCTCATGTCTCAGGCTATTGTTTCGATCTTCATCCTTCTGTTCCCTGTGTGCTAGGATTTCAGTACTTTATCACAGGGCCAAGATTTCATCATATTTTCTGGTTTTATTTATTTATTTATTTATTTATTGGTTCCAGGAATCAAACTCAGATATCGACACATATGTGTCACTCCACCATTGAAATACATCCCCAGCTCAAGATACCTATAATACAGAAACCCAATCATTAATTTTTTTCAGTACTTGTTAAGACATAATAATGGAAGGCAGATCATCCAATAGGGGTACTCAAGACTTTAGAGATGATTGACATCTGTAACATCAATTTGACTGCCAATAGTACAGGATGTCTGACTATGTAGCCTTTTTAGTTACTTTTCAATTTATATACTGGGAATTTGAAAAATGCCTGGGTTAGATTCATTCAACAAGTATTTGGATCAGCTTTCACCTCTCCCTGTGTGGTATGGAGGAGCTGATTCTCTGTAACATTGTTCTTTCAATTGTGAGACATGGATGAACGCTATCTACTTTGTGGGGTTTGTGGGAAGAGTGGAATAAGGAATCAAAATTAAAACCAATGCTCAACACAGGTCAACTGCTCAGTGAAAGCCAGCTTTTATGATCATATTCTGATTCCTCATTTCACAGAAGGCAACCTAGTTGAGCTATGCTTTGCTTAGATTGGCAGCTAAAATAAATAGAACGTAGTAGGGACTGAGTCAGCAAATTGGCTTTCATTAGACTCTACATTATAGCAGAAATAAAGGTGGATGGAGTACTGTATGTTTCTCTAGCAAAGAAAAGTGAGCAACTGACCTCTTCTTAGATGTAATAACAATTATATATTTTGATTCCAATATTTGTATGGACTTTTAAAAGCCTGTCTTGAAATTTATGTGGCAAATTCTGCAAGTTTCTATGTGAAAACAAGTCCATATAATACAGAAGAATTCATTTTGTGTATATTGTGAATAGAATATAAGATTTTTTTTATTAATTGGATTCCTAATGGTACCAATCTGCTTAAATAAAAACAGAAAAGAAGTCAAATTATCTCTATTTGCAGATGGCATGAATGTATACATAAGTGACCCACAAAATTCTGCCAGGGAACTTCTATGGCTGATAAACACCTTCAGCAATGTAGCAAGTTACAAGATTAGCTCAAAGAAATCAGTAGCCCTCTAATACACTAAAGATAAAAGGTCTGAAAAAGAAATAAGGGAAACATCACCTTTTATAGTAGGTGCAAATAGCATTAAATACCCTGGTTTAACTATAACCAAAGAAGTATAAGATCTGTTTGACAAATATTTTAAATCATTGAAGAAAGAAATTGAAGAATATATAAGAAAATGGAAAGATCTCCCATGTTCCTGGATAGGTAGGATCAACATAGTGAAAATGGCAATCTTACCAAAAGCAATCTTCAGATTCAATGCATTTCCCATCAAAAATCCAACACAATTTTTTACAGACTTCAAAGAACAATATTCAATTTTATGTGGAATAACAGGAAAGCCAGGATTGCCAAAACAGGAGGCATCACCATTCCTGACTTCAAATTAAACTATAGAGCTACAGTTAAAAAAAAAAAAACAAAAAAACAAAAACAAAAACAAAAACAAAAAAACAAACAAACAAAAAAAAAAAACTTGGTACTGCCATAAAAACAGACTTGTGAATCAGTGGAATAAAATTGAAGACCCTGACATTCACCCACACACCTATGGACACCTGAGTTTTGATAAAGAGGCCAAAAATATTCAACGGCTGAAAGATAGTATCTTTGACAAATGGTGTTGACATAACTGGATGGGATTGTGTAGAAAAATGGAAATAGATCCAAACCTATCACCCTGCAGAAGAATTAAAATGGCTGAAAGTCACTTGAAAAAGTGTTCAACATCTTTAGCCATTAGAGAAATGCAAATCAAAACAACTTTGAGATACCACCTTACACCTGTCAGAATGGCTAAGATAAAAGACACAGAGGACAGCCTATGCTGGAGAGGATGCAGAGCGAGGAGAACACTCCTCCATTGTTGGTGGGAGTGTAAATTTGTTCAACCACTTTGGAATGCAGTATGGCGGTTTCTCAGAAAACTGGGAATCAATCTCTCCAAGGATCCAGCAATACCACTCTTAGGCATATACACTAATGGCACACATTTCCACTCCAAATGGCACAAAGCATTAATTCAACTATGTTCATAGCAGAATTATTTGTAATAGCAAGAACCTGGAAACCTAGATGCCCCTCAACTGAGGAATGGATTAACAAGCTGTGGTACATCTACACAATGGAGTACTACTCAGCAGTAAGAAAAAATATTCTAAAATTTTCAGGTAAATGGATAGATATGGAGAATATCCTCCTCAGCAAAGTATCACAATCCCAGAAAGAGAAGCAGGGGATATACTCACTCATTAGTGGGCTTTAAAAAAAAATAAAAAGAGGCCATTGTACACACAAACTCAAGGCTAGAACATAGCTAAATGACACAATGCCTCACTTCTACATTAATGGCCTCTGGCAGAGGTTTGGGGAGGAAAGACTTGTTTTCTTTAAGGGTCTGGCCACAGGGATTTTAATTATGCTCTAGTAAGTAAATGAGCAACATGAATGGGTGGTTTTGTAAATGGGGAGATTATAAGAGTAGGCCTGAATTTGGTAGGTCTGATAACTGAATTTGATGGGGTACATGATGTAAAATCACCAAATAACATATATTATATTATATTATATCATATAAGAAAATTTAAAATGAAACGTGTGTCTTAGTAGAGTTAGGGGAGCATGATGAAAAGAGAATGAATTAGGGACTCTTTTACTAGCTGTTGGGACTATACTCCTCATACTGCATTACGCTGCTCAGCCTTAATAGATGAGGGAGGTGCTTAGTCTTCCTGCAACTTGATATGCCATGTTTTGTTGATAATCGTAGGAGACCTGCCCTTTCCTGAACAGAAATGGAGGAGGAGTGGACTGTGGGGCAGCAACAGAGAGTGGTAGGGAGGATTAACTGTGAGGAGAAGAGGGAGGGGAAACTGTAGTTGAGATATAAAATACATGTTTTTTAAAGAGAGAAAGTATTATATTCTTCAACAGTTAATTTTTTAAGTTTCCAATAACCCCAAGTTAAAAGTACAGCTATTTACATATTCATGTTAAATAAGTCTTTGTATCTTCAAAAAACTTTTAGAATAAGCTGTCTATTCAGATTATTGGAAAACAAAGCACCAATATAAACAAATCTATAAATAATATAACATTTTGCTTTTACCCATGAATAGAGTGTCTCTAATTAGCATTTCCCTTGGTCAAAATTACAGAGAGAGAGAGAAAGCATCTAAAAACAGAAGGGAAATGGATCAAACCATGCAAGTCATCTTCTGCCTTGTACCATCTTCTGTCTGCTATGATGTTAAATTATTTCAAAGTTGAATCATATGAAATAAGAAATTGCCTAAAATGAGTGCTTCATGGGAAGGCTGATCTGGAGTTGCGACAAAAATATTCTAAAGCACTAAAGCTAGAATCTGTTCATGGCATGTTCAGAATGGAACAGGCTTCAGCCTGTTAGGTGTTGCCTCCATCAGGCTGGTCTATTACAAAATGCTTTCAGAATTATGTTGAAAGTGGGTTGTGTGAATTCACCCCTTCTAAAATGATTTTTTTTTTCATACTGAATTTAGGTTGTTTGAAAATGAGTATAAAAAAAAAAAAAAAGCAGAGTCAAGGAAGACCAATATCAGCTCCCATCATCAACAAATATTTCCTGAGTTCTGAGTATCTAGATATGCACAGTATGATCAGGCTTTCAAAGCAGGTGGGAATGGGATTCTTTCTCCTTTAATGTTGAATTCTTCAGTTTGATCAATGGAAGCCTCTGCACCCTGTCCAGGCAGCCCGGAGATTTTATGCAAACATGCTGTGTCAGTGAGAACACAGTCACTTTTATGTGGGATATAGACCAAAGGAAATGTAAGCTGCACCAATATTTTGGGGGTGATCCACAAGTTACTCATGACTGAAGAATGTTAACCATTGATATGCTTATGCCCATCTTAAAAGGGATCCTGGGAAAATTGCAAATCCAAACTTGGTTTTAGGTAGGATGCTACTCTGATAATTACAGAATATTGCTATGGTTGAGGAAAGGTCCAACACACAGTTCAGCAGGATCAGTGGGGTCTCTCACAGTACAACTGATGGTTATTAAGGGTCAAATCTGGCTTTTCTCCTGCAAAGTTAATAACTCAGCTTCTTGCAAGGGTCAAATCTATCCTTGACAGACAACATGGAGATGTTAGATTTGTCCTGAACACTGAATTCTAGGTATGCTAGTGTTTCCCATTGTTCTCTTTATCAATGTCCCCTGCTTTCTCTCTCTCCCACCTACAATATTTAGACAAACTATATTTTCTCCATAAATGTAATAAAAAATGTGTAATAAGTACATACAAAATATTTTCTTTTAAGAATTTTCAAAGAATGCTCTTTCTGGCTTGTAAGCTGCCATTCTTACTCCCTAAGCATATCTGTAGGGAGTTAAGTAGCAGTGGAATTTGATTGAGATGGCCCTTTAAACACACATGCACAGGGTGCTAGCAGAGGATGCTCTTTCACAGTTAGAGATTTTACACCATTCTGGATTTCTCTTCTGCTCCATACAGAGCAGTTGTTCCCACTGTAATGTATTTCTATGCTTAAAGGTCTTTTATTGATCACCGAATACTGCTTCCTTGCAATGAAATGAACACATAAATTGAAATTCTAAAAAGAGTATTCTGTGACCACCATGAATTACATTGATAATTTTTTTTCTGTGCTAGAATTATCACCATAACTATATTTAGCACATTGAAATGAAGACATTGCAATTGTCAGCAAAGGCAATGAGCTTGGAGATGCTCTATTGCCAGGGATCTTTCTTATGGAATTTCAGGGGCCTTGTGTGCTGAGCTATCTGTAGTACTGAACCATTACGATATAAATTCTCTAGCAGTATTACAGTCAATAACTGTTTTTTTTTTAAGAGTCAATATCACACTTATGCTTGAAATGTGAGCATCTGGTATTGTAAACTAAAAATCCTCTTTTCTTTCCTCATAGTCTTTATTTAGTGGGAAGCCACATGGAGGAAGTATAAGAAGTATTTTACATCATCACAATATTCTGTATATTCCCTTGATTATTTCAGCATACAATGACAGATGCTTTAGGAAGAGGCTTAATTTAAAGGCGACTTAGTAGCTATCTAAGAAGTTCTAGTAGCAATAGTCAGGCATAAGACTGTATTCTGTTGGTGTGTATCACTGTGCCCTTCTATGGTATGGTTCTCTGTCAGTCTTTCCATTGGTTTGAAACAGAGGAGGTCACAGGACTAACCTTGTGGGAGTTCAGGTACCTAGGCTTCATGGGCTTTGAGTTCTTGCCTAGCATCACACTGTACAGAAGCCTGTAGGGGGATAAGTCCTGTGAGAAGAATCAGGGACTTCACAAACAACCAACACAAACTGAAGCAGAAAGCCTCTACCTGGAGCTTAGGTGAACCACAGTATGACTGTGGAGCTGAAGACAGACAAATAGATAGCTCTCACATTTTTTCTTTCTTATTTTTTGTTAATTTGTGTGTGTGTACAAGCACACACACACACACATACACACACACACACCCTTGCACACACACACATGTGTAAGGGTGTCCCAGAAGCTAATAGAGAATACTGGATTTCTTGCAATTGATATAGAAGGTGGTTATTAGCAACCTGATGTGAGTGCTGGAAATCAAACTTCAGCCCTTTGAAAGAGCAGCAAGTGCTCTTAGCTGCTGAGCCACCTCTCCAGCCTTGTTCTTTGTTTTTCCAGAATCACAGGATTTGAGTTAGTTTGTAACCTATCAGAATGTATCTAATGCATCTATTGATTTCAAAGAAGTCCCCACAATTTGAAATACAGTTATAAATGAATAGTCTGTCTCAGAAAGCCAAATCGTTTATTTTTACGCAGAAATGAAATGATTCTGGTTTTTCTCTTCAAATTGAAATGTACTCTAGCAAAGTTATATAAAATCTCATTTGTTAAAAAAGGCATCCAAGTTTAAACTTAACAAACATCTAATAGAAGTGTCCAAACACATGGCCACATAAATATGTCCTATAAAATTGACAGGAAATCATTCATACCCCATTAAAGGAAGAATTTTCAGGTTATAAAAGATGAAAATTAATTTCATAACATGTAAATAATAATAATTCAGATATTGATCAGATGAGCTATTTTATTGCATAAATAGGATTGTCCACATCTTAAGAAAAAGACATTGATTTTGGAATACTGGACACAATCACAATAGCTGTAAGAAAGCAGGGTTTCCACCCTCTACAGGCGAATACCACAAACCTTTCCTTTAAGTCTAAGCCATAATTCTTTTACAGGCCTAAAATATTGGACTTTATTTGGTATATTAAAAAGCCAGCATAAAAGCCAAATGATTTGAGGGAAATTTGAACTTACTTGCAAATATGAAGTTAAAGTTAGTCTCTTCACTTTATGTCTAACTAAAATTTTAATCCTTTATATTTCAATATTTTTCTTGTGAATACTCTGGGATTAGAACTATAAATTTCTGATGCATAGTTATTCTGTCATAGCTTGATGTGAAGACAGAAGGCCAGAATGATGCTTACTCTTTACAGACTTGAATTGTCCATTGGAGATGGAGACAGAGCAACATACTGTAGGTGGAGAGTCCCAAGAATATGATGGGGAATGTTAGTAAGTTAGAAAACACCTGAGCAGGAAAATACATTTGAAATCCTTGGGCCTCCACAACTTGTTCCGTGTCAACTGAAAAGAGTCACATCAGCTCAGCTGTAATTATAACAGAAATCCAATGCTATACACAGAATTCAAGTAGAACTCTCAATTTTCACCTACAGGAGCTGTTATCTACAGGGCCTCAGTTATTTGCTGTAAACCATGGTGACAGACACTATGGAGCCAAATGGGCCAGAGGTGGGCATTCCCTCTACACTCTCGTTCCTGAAATAAAGTAATGACTATCTCTAGAAATGGAGTCAGGATAAAACTTCAACACTTTTATAAAATTAAGTTAAGGTCAGATTCCGTTAACCTATGAATTTGTCACCAATCTATTGAGAAAACATAAACTGCAGTGTCACTTTCCTTTGAAAGTTGGAATGCACAACAGGGTGTTCTGCCCATGTATATTTCTCTTCACAGCTTTTGACACTCTATTTTGTTCTTGTTCTGGGACATAGACCCTGTTTCAATATCTTCATTTTCTCTACATTGTTTATTCTTTGCCTTTTCTAGGGTCTTTCTTCAGATACTCTGTATTAATATCAATAGTGGCTCAGGCCTTCTTTCATTCCACTAAATGCATCCAAAGTGTTCGACTGGAAAGAAAGGTGAAGCGATGCTTAGAAATGCTCTAGCCTGCAGCCGCCACACACAGGGAAAACTTATGCTCATATGCAGGAACATTTCTACAAGGGAGACTGAGGCCTTCTGAGACAGGACCAGCAGTGAGACTACCTGCACCAACGCCAACATTGTCTAGAGGATGAAATGAGGCCAAGATTTCATATGACTCATTGGTCACACATGATGGAAGTTAATTAATTTATGTTTACTGGAAGTTCTGCAGACCAACCCTGCAGCATGTGACAATATGGTGCACATATGAGCATGCTGAGTGACACTAGGCATCAAGTGAAGGCTTGGGAAGGGGAAGGATGCTAATTATTTCTTTAACACTACAGACTTTTAAAGTTCTCAGTTAATTATGCAAATGCCTTTTTTAGAGTTTTAAATTTCTAGCTGAAGAACTGATTACAAGAAATAACTTAACAGTATAAAAAATATTCCTTTGGAGTGGAGATATGGCTCAGCAATTTGGAGCATTTATTGCTCTTGCAAAGGACCTATCTTCAATTCCCAGCACCCACATAGAGTCTCCCAACAGTTTGTAACTTCAGTTCCAAGTCATTGAACCTCTCTTCTGACCACTATGGGCCCCAAGCATGTGCATGGTTCACACATAAACATGCAAGCAAGCATTTATAAACATAACTACAACACATCTAAAAGACTTCCAAACTATTTCTTTGTTATGCAAACTCCCCTGGACCATTTTATTTATTTTATTCCCATTGGTTTCTGTGAGAGACAGTGTATACAAACTAGCCTGGTTAATATTCTCTTTCCAGTTACATGGCACATTATATCTCTTCATGTCTTCAACATGGCAATAGTTATACACACACACACACACACACACACACACTCACACACACACACACACACACCATCCTGGGATGCAGAATTTGAAAACAGATCCCTGAGTAGAAATGGTACCTTCTTCATCAGCCTGAGTTCCCAGTAACTTGATGGACCAGGGGCATTTTTTTCCTCCCTTTCAGGTTCCATCCATGGTTGAAACTAGGATGTAAATGTTAACTTATTCTTCACATCTATTGGGATTCTTCAGACTATGAGGTATCTCTCTGCAATCCCAACCATCTGTCAGGAATGATACATTTTCTGATTAGTGGCCTATCATCTGGGACTCCCTCTGAGATTGGACTTTTTCTGGCAACTATCAAAGACTTCTGAATCCACATTCTAAATGCCAGCACTGAAGAGATTGCCTTACTCCCAGTGAAAACATAAAATGTTGATATAATCCCCTCAAATGTTCTGATAAACTATGGTCCAACAACATTCATCCCATTCTTCTAGGGTCCTGGAAGATAGCCACATTGACATACCAATGTTATATTCATAGATCCCCAGACAGTGAGGTTTATAGCATATGTTTCCATTTTGGTTTTGTAAATCAGTTGTAGGAGTCAATTCAGTCATAGTGTTCTGTCCAAAACAGAAGATGATTCTGGACAGGCATGTGAGGTGAAAGATTTTGGGAAAAAAAAAAAAAACAAATGCAATGAATTTAGAAGGAAGTATATTGATACTGTGGGAGAACAAAATCAGCGTATATGGGATATAAAAATAGCACAAGTCTACACATTAAATTCTATGAATCTCAGTTTAATCTATATATGATAAAATATTCAGGAGCTCAGAGGAATTAAATATTTTAGTAAGAGAAAGATATTTTAGCAAAAGTCTTTTGCAGTCTCTTTCTCTCTGAAATGAACTTGACCCAGGGTCTGAATGTGAAATAGTCAGAGCAGCACACACCATATTGAAGCCCATGTGTAAAGCTGAGTTCTCATCTCTGTAATAATCCATGGAGCTTCATGGCTTCTAGTGATACCCTTTTGAATTATTCTTTATAGATCAGTCAGGTATCATGTATGGGCTGGATAGAAAATAAAATTGGAATATGGAAACTAAAAACAGATCTGCCATATGGTCCAGTAATCCCATTTCTGGGTACATATCCAGAGAATTAAAATCAGTATGTCAAGGAGACATCTGTACTCCCATGTTCATTTAAGAATTATTTACAATAGCCAAGACATGGAATCAATAGCCATCAACAGAAAAATGGATTAGAAAACATGTATGTAATACATAAGTGCAATGGAATATTATACAGCCTTTAAAAGGAAATACATTCTGGAATTCATGACTATATGAATGGATGAAAAAATATTTAATATCCAATAAAACAGGTCCAGAAATATTTTGTATGTCACTCTATTTCTATATGTATTCTTTAAAATGTTAAAGCCAGAGACACTAAGTAGGCAGCTGATTATCAGTGGCTGGGTAGAAGGAGAGAGATGGATAAAAACACTTGGGATCAAAATGAAGTCATTTCAGTTAAAACTTCCAGTAATTTCAGTGGTTTATTGTACTGCCTGATGAAAATAGTTAATGATACATTTTAAAGTTAATAAACCATAAATTTTCACATTCTCATCACAACACAAAAATGTTGTTTGTTACCAGATGTGTTAGACATCCTGGTCCACAATACGTACATAGACTAAATATCAAATTCTATTGCATAGCTATGTGAAATGATCAGTTGTCAATTAAACATTTTAATCACAAAAATTTGCATTAGAGTTTAGAAGGGATGTGTGTGCACATCAGTGTGTACATACATAATTACATGTAGCAGGATTATCAAGAGTTTTTAAAATGAATTGACTGTTAAAGTCAGCTCTTGCCTTATATTGCCCTTTGCAATGGAATCTTTGAGGAAATATGAAGACTTAGCTTGGATGTGAAAAGGCAAATTTCTGAGTACTCATATTTCCAGTTGTAAAAGATAATTGCTAAACCAATAAGGAACGATTATTTTGAACTCTAACAATGTAACTTTGAAAGATTTTTTTGAATATCACCTTTCAAAACTGAAACATACCCCATATAACTGCAACTCATGACCAAATAGAGCAATCAGCAAATTATTGTTTTCAGTCTGTAATATGAGTGTAGGCATTTTATCTTTAAAGTGTTTGACTAGCAAATTAAATAAATCATGTAAAAGTGTTCTGAGTGGTGAATCAATTCTCAGATGTAAGGTAGGCTTTTACATTTCTATTTTTCTTATGTCTACAACTTTAACATAATTCAGTAAATGACAATATTCACTTTCATGCTTGGGGGGCCACTTAAGTCTAATGGCAGACTGTGAGCATATTAGTGTTATTAGTACCAGATAAACCAAGTAAACTTTCTTCTTGGTTAAACTGAGATCATTAAAATGATACTGGTAAGTATGAAAGGAAAGCATTTTGTTCCAAATCATAAGCTTGATCATATTCAAGGAGACATGATTCTCAATCAGAAACTTGTATTAATTGTACTTCACTCACATATATATTAAAGTCACTTGAATAGAAGACATGCAATTTTAAGTTACATGCATAATATTAATCACATTCAAATATTGGGATTCTTCTATCATTGGTGTTATCATTTTTAAATTTCTACATGGGAGTGCCTCATTTATTAACAATAGTAAACTGCAACATTGATATTTTCCCTGAGTGGATGAGAATATTTACATAAATTTTATGATCTTTGCAGTATGTAAATTGATTCTCAGATTCACATACATAGATTCATACTTTCTCTATTAAAAAGCACTGCTGAGTATGGCTAATAGCTACCTCATTTGTGTGCAGGACATTAAACCTAGACCTTTAATTGATCTGCACAAAATATTTCTCAAAATTCCATTTGGTAGCCTACATGGTCTCTGACATCCATACCTATTCCATATGCATTAGATATACTCCACTAGATGCTTTAACAAAACCTTTTTTGTTTGTTTGTTTGTTTGTCTCCTAAAGCAATTGCTTTCTTGAAGCTCAGCTTGCTATTTCCTTAAATCTATCTCCCCCTGCTGGCTGTGCAACATGAAGCCTGCCTAGACAGCATGAAAAATAATGTGCAGAGGCTAGAAGCAGCTAGGAAGAATAAATAAATGTGTACGAGTGTGCATATAAATGTACCTATACACCCACATGCACACACAAATAACTTTGTTAGGGAAAGTTAACTGTGTCTTGGATTAAAATTTTTAAGTCAAGAGTTTATAAACAAAATTTTATTTGAATGAGTAATGCCATATATCACTAAAGACTCAGAGTAGAGTGCATGTTTGTGCAAAAAAAAGCAAAGTGTACTGTAGTCATAGGTTGAACTTTATTGTTCCATAGACCATTTACTAATTGCTTATGAAAATATAAATAAAACACACACTCCTAGATCTGTATCTTGATGCAGTTATTGGTAGTCCAAGATAATAATCCAACAAAAAGTTATCTTGTAGTATATTACCTTCATTGACTTCTCATAGCATAAAGAAGTGTATGGGCCTATGGGGATTTCCCTTCCTTTTATGAACTAGACTGGATAGCCAACTAGGACCTTTAATGTGTAATGTGGCAACATTTACAAAAACATACATGGAACCACAGGAAGCATCGTTTTCAGAACTGTGTCTACATGGTTTGCAATTTACATTAAATTGCTATGTTTTGGTTAAATGGCACCTTAGCTCCCAAGCAACTCTTTCAATAGTTGTTTCTTTAATTATTATTTAATTTTGTGGTTATGACTGGTTTTCAGTTAAAGAGGGTACTACTGACAAATTCAATTAAATGAAAATAGAGGACTTAATGGTCCATGCTAATGCTTCATTTCATACATAATATTTTATCATTTTCTGTGCAAATTTGTAATGAGTGCTTGGTTTGTATTAATAAATGCTTACATTTGGGCCACATAAAGTATAGTAATTAAAATACTTTGCTAATAATATTTACTTATAAGTGCTCTAAAAACAATTAACCCATTGATTCCAATTACTCTTTACTAAGTCAACTTTAAAGAATATAATTCTTTGGCATCAAAACTATTCTCTTGTTTCTACTTTTAATAAAGTGCCCTGGGTGCTCCTTTATTGTATTTTAATAGGGCTCGCCATGCATCTGCTGCAACACAGATTGCATAGACTAATGGCAAACAAAAATTTTAAACAAAACTACCACTTTTTGAATTAGGAACAAAGGACATGTGTTCCAGATCTGATTTCCAAATATTTAAACTGAGAAATGTAACTGTTTATTGTATTGAAATGAACAAGAGTGGGCTGTCTTTTGCTCTTTAAAGTAAATATTTCTCTATGTCGTTTTTTTTTCTTATAACCTATAACAGAAGTCATATGTAGACAATTTACATTCCTTCTCATGCCAAGAGAAGATATGCTGCCTCTCCAAATGAATGAAGACCTTATTTACAAATACACCACAGAACCTGTTCTTCACAACTCGTCTGCAGGAGCAGGGCTCAAAAGCAAATGTGTTCATTGTGATACTTATAGGCAAAAGAGGAAGAGAGGAATTCTAATCTGTAATTAGTAAAGTAGAAATTGATACATTTGTTTAGCATTATCCCATTTGGACATCAGATGAAGAAAGGGCATGCATAGGATTTCTGAAATGTCTTTTTCAGAAATGTGATCAAGATATCAGATCATCAAGGCTCCCATTTGTCATGGAAAAGCTAATAGGAAAATTGGACATGTTGATGACAATGTATGATCTTATTTTCTCCTTGGTACTCTTTGCCATTGATGCTGAACTTATGGTGGAGACATACAAGGCCAAAGTCTCAGAAAAGTTACAATGAAAGAAAAACCTTTGAGACAACACTCTCTTTAAAGATTACCACCTGTGGAGATTAACAGAAGAAAATGAGAACAAACTAAACTTTTCATATTACTAAATCTTGACATGCTAGCCTATGAAAAACCCATGAAGATAGGATTCATTATATAAACCTTGTGTTTGTAAGCATGTTAGAAATGACCACCACAGTTGTCATGCTATAACAGCAAGGGTTCTATGATAGAGCTTCTGTAGGGGTCTTCTAGAATGATCGAAATCATATCTTTTTAAAGAAAATTGATGTCTGGTCTGAAAACAGAACACTTAATTATTATTATTTATAAGATGGTTAAACAAACGTGGCTTCTGGCCAGAGACTAATAATCAGAAGACTTCCTGTATATTTCAGAGATGCTTTAAGCCTTTAAGGCATCCTGTCAACACATTATCTGGAGTATTATGGAAGAACAAGCCTAGTGATTTTCATTTAAGAGTGGACTTGGAGTAATTTCCAGTGGCTTGACAAGCAAATCTCTGCTGATATGAAGACACTGATATAACATAGTTACCTATAAAGCAGAATGAAAATTGGGAGAGAGAATGTAAATACATATGATAAAACAGTGTAAGTGTGGCCATCAGTATATAGTTATCCTGACCATGGATTACCCTGGGAAGTGTTTGAGGTCTAGTGAGCTCTGTGGTGTTTCCTGTGCATGTGGCACTTGGGTTCAGGTATGCATCAGAAATGATGAGCTCAGCACAGTGGGCCGCAGGGATTTTCTTCTTTAGGACAATTTGCTGTTGAGGAGATGACCTGATTGGTGTTTGAGTAAAATAGTTTACCCCAAGAAAGCAATTCAGCTAAACTCGATCTTTTATTCTCAAATTTAATGGGCCCTTTCTTTCTCCATTATATGATTAGATATATGTATTTTCTTTCACTCAGAAATGTAGGCAGGCATATCTGAAGGCTGACTGTAATGTCAATCTGTGGGCTATAGTCTCTCAATCCTGGATACTTTCAAATTAAAGCATGAGATACATAAGGCTAAATATTTTAATAATATTGAATGCAGACTTATATTTAAATTGGCTGTCCTATTCTTTTCACTCTTTGAAAGTAGTTCTGAATCAGAAAATAGTTTTTCCTAGCCCTTAAATGAATCTTCCTGCTAGAGAAGGCTTCTGTCAAAGTATTAATGGCTGAATCATTTCTCCTTCTGAAGATATATTGGCCCAACAAAATCTGATTCTGCCTCTTGCAAGGCAAGATGTGCCAGAACATCAGGCTGCAAGTGCTCTGCACACATTCGGGTCTGTCTGCTCTTTTTATTTCACATGCATTTATAGACTCATCAGCAACTGTTGCTTCTAATACAGGATATGGAAAACTTTTGTGTATGATTGCCTTTGGGGAAGTGGATAAATATGCCTGCTGGACTCCAGATCTAATCTCTGTCAACACAGAAAATAAAGTCATTCCTGTTTCAGAAAAGAAGGAGATGGCAGAGTATTTCCAAGCAGGCAAAAGGGACAGGAACTTTGCTAACTCATTGTTTATTTGATAAAATTTCTATTGTTTGGGTTGATGAAATAGATTGACATCTTAGCAGCAAGTTTTAAATAATATGATATTGAAAACATGAAAGTCTAACTTGCCAAACACATGATCATACAGAAATCTAAGTGTCATAAGATAAGGCATCTTCAACTTGCCCTTTGGATGCTGCTTAACAATGCTAAAGGAAAAAGGTGTGAGTGACCTCAGATCTCTTGGTCTGTGACTGTGTTCATTGGGAGAAACATTTCTCATGCACATACTTTTGTGAATTTTGACTATATCACCTTGATGTGCTCAGCCTCATCTGAGCTCATGGTCCCTCTTGTCTCCTTTACTCAATATCACGAAAGTCTTACTTACCCAATTTCTTTATTAGCTTTATCCTCTATTCTTTTTAAAATAATGTTTCTTTTACTGTGAATTATGGCATTCCACCAGCTTTTAATTGCACCCTAAAATCACAGTTTCAGCCATTACTCTAGGGTCTCTGAGTACTAATTCCCCTTGTACTTAACAGTAACATAGAATTCATTTGGCCATCAGCTCCTGTGGTCTACATTTAAAAGTTGTATCCTCATTTGAAGGTTTAAGAACCCACTATCTGGGTCTCCTACAGATTCAGTTGTTTTGTGTTGTGTTTTCATTGTTGTCTAAATGCTACACCATGGAGAAGAGAGGTGCTCACTGCTCCTGATGGGACTGCCTGTGCACATTGGTCTTAGCCACATGTGTATTCTGCTTTATTCCCTAATGAAAAGTTTAAATGATGAAAATTATAAGTAAAGCAATTTAGTCAGAAGCAAAATATATATCATTAAGGAAAACATACACTCTTCAGAATAATGTGATGAGATACTTTTTAGACTGGGAAATTAAATAGAAATAAAATTAAACTTATAATTTCTTAAGAGCCATATAACTTTAAATAGACTCTTATTTACAATTAAAGCAATGGTTCTCAACCTGTGGGTCAAAAACATTTTGGGAGTCTCATATTAGATATCCTGCATATCAGATGTTTACATTAGAACTTGTAACCATAGCAACATTACACTTATAAAGTAGTAATAAAATAATTTTATGGTTGGTGGTCATGACAACATGAGGAACTGTATTAAAGGGTCACAGCATTAGGAAGGTTGAAAACCACTATTAATTAGAGTAATTAGAAACCTCTTTTAGTTTTGTTTGGTTTTGGTGTGGCTCAAGGTAGAGAAATTGAGAAGAGATAAGGGAATGAGAAGTACTACTTTGTCCTCTGAAATGATGATACAGATGGCTGACAGGCTTGGATTTTGTCGAGTTGGGAGGTTGCTCCATCAGGGTGATTCCATTCATCAACTACCACAGAACCATCCAATCCGGAAGAAGTCATAGCTACCAAAATCTAGGGTAGTGAGAGAGAAGCTGGGAAAAGAGGGTTATGTCTTTGGAGGGGAAGAAGTCTGGTTCTGTCATGATGGTAGGGGCTAAAAGAAAGCCCTTTTATGTAAGATATGGATAAGAAATGAAGATGATAAAATAAATACAAATATACACAAATCTTATTTCTGAAGCAGTAGTATGGGTAGCCAATCCTAAGCAAGGTAGGTACATAATCAGTTGTTGCAAGATAGTCTTGAAAAGTGAATTGAATGAAAGATGCTCTAGTGAGGTCTTATTGAAATAAAAGAATGACACTAAATTCATCAATGCTTTGGTTCTGGTCAGAACTATTTAAAAGGTAAATAAAAATTAAAAATGTAAATGAAATTATGTACTAATAGTGACTTTTTCTTTTACTCAATGTTTTCATCCACAGATTGTATGTGTTCTCAGTAGGACTTGATATTTAATAGTAGTAGAACATGTAGTTTGCAATGTATCTTCCACAGCTCATTGTCAATTGTTTGTAGTAGCTTTCATTCATGTTTGGAATGAATCCAGTGTATCATACCAGGGCAGTTGGAACATGTCTGTTCAGCAATGTCCATGTGCTAAAAATCCTCTGGAGAGTTCTACTGAGAGAGGATTAAAACTTGTCACTAAGCCAAATGGCAGATCTGTGTTGGTCTTCTGCAGTGCACAGTGATGGGAGAGCTCATGTTACAGGTTAATTGCTTTCGGGGGCGGAGTAGCCTGAGTAGGGTTTGCTTTGGCTTAACAGAGTATTAATAAGGAAACCCAACCCAACCCAACCACCAATACCAGGGGCAGAGAATTCTGGCAGACCAAGGCAGCTAAGGGCCTGCGGGAAAGCCTAACATGCTGCGCCCATCTGATGTGCACAACACACAAGACTTTTTCCCTAATGTGTTCCATTAATGTTAAGCAAGAAGGTCTTTTTCCTTTAGTATTTGTGAGATTTGAACAAACAGTACACAAAACATTATGCTTCAAGTGTAAAATGAGAATAAAAACAAATTCAAAAGGATGCAGACAAACATTTGGAGAGTTGAGATACTGCCCACTCGGTAGATTTCTTAGCTGAACACAGCTCTGATTATTTCGCTTTGCTTCAGATTTTCTTAAATAAAAATAAGATTGCCCATGAGTGAGACTTGTATCCCAATTTTATCCACTGCATTTTCTTTTCCTGGCCTGATTATAAACCCCTGAAAAATCAGCATTCTTTGTACAATGAGAATAGTGCACATCTTTCTAACAGCCTGAGCGATACTAATTACCCATTCTGTACTTTGAGAGTAGAAGGATGTGACTACACACGCTCACTGCGTCCGTGTATGCAGAGGTAGCTGGCCCGTCAGCGTTTCCATTCTGTGGGAAATGCCTGAATAGATTTAAGAAACAGCAAAGCTGCCTCTTTTGCTTCAATCTACATTGCAATTTTAGCAAGCCAGCATTACTCTGAGCAGTATACAGTATATCCTAGTGTACACAAAGTCCAATTTGAATCTGTGAGATGAATTAAAATACCATATACTAAAGCGCTGTTCAAAAATAGTAAACTACTGTAGCTACCAGCTGCAATCTCCTATTTTGCCTTAAAACTCTTCTCCATTTAAATAGGACCAGCATATGGCTTATCCAAGCTATACCTCTTAATAATAGAAAAAAAAAAAAGCTTTGCTTGGAACATTATACAGCACTGCTTAAGTATTTACAGGGGATGACAAAAACTGCTTCCATACTGTCTTCCTACCAGAGAAGTAATGTGCAAAAGGTTGGGTCCACAGTTAAAACAGATATGTCTGATGTTTTTCTATTCTCATGCCCCTTGCAAGCATCTCATCCTGCATTTCTACTCCAGCGATTTTGTAGCAAGAACATTCATAGGAATAATGGCCAGACCAGAGCTCCACGGCCGACCACCTAGAAAGAATTGGTCTGTGCTGTGAATCTGTTCCCTGCACACAGCCCCTGAGCTTTCTGCATGGCTAGTGCAAGACAATGTCTCTTACTCCATTTCAAAATGTGCTGTCAGTCAGGGCTCTGGCACCAGTGCGACCATCAAAGGGTGAAAGCTGTCACTATGCAGCCCTGGTCAGTGACTGGTGGCTGGGGTGGGTGGGGTAGAGTGGAAGAACATACTTTGGAACACTGACAGCAGCTTTTCCCATGCTTTGACAACAAGCTGTCTGCAGGAGTTGGCTTCCTCTCACCTTAGCATCCAACCCTTCCTAACCCCCACCTCTCCTGGTTCATGACTCCCCCACCATGCCCTGCCTTTGCTGAAAGAAAGAGGCCTAAGTGCCACAAAAGGCCAAGGGTAGGCTCAGTTTCAGACCTCAGGGCAACATGTGTTCAGTGAACGGGAGTGTAAGAAACACTGCATATAGTAGTTAAGGCTGTAGACATCCGAGGTTCTGGTAGAACGTTCTTTGTAGCCATGCATATTTATACACATTCAAAGAGGTTGTGCTCACATACCAGACAACAGCTATTGAGAACACAAGCAATCTTAAAATGATTAAGGCCTGGAGTTTACTATAGATATGGTATGCAAAGAATCATGAGAAAGCCATAGAATATTAAAAATATTAATAATGTCAGTTCTAATAATTCAGTATGAGATTTATTGTAGCCCAATCCTGTTCCAAATGGCATACTCTGTCTTTTTTTCTTGAGAGTGAACAAAGATCACGGAACAGATTGTAACCTGGGTAAATTGCATGTCTGTTTACAATTGTATTTCACATATTTTATATATCATTTGCAAACGATTCCCTAAAGAAATATGCATCAAACTTTTGGGAAAAAAATTGAAGATTTGATGACAATCTGTTTTCTGTTCATTTGTTTCAGATGCTGCTGAGATCCTTTGTATTTTGAATGCAGTGTCTGAGGCTGGGTATGACTCGTATCTTTTTTTTCTTTCAGCCTTTACATGCATAAACTACATGTCTTGTAATGATATCACCACGATTAAGTAAAAAGGATCAAGGACGTAAAAACCCTTCTCCAAGACTGCATTTCACACATGCAATGTAATCATAAACTTTTGATTAAATGTGAGTGTCAAGTGTGTTTCACTCTTACTTAGAAAACTCAGATCCCTTCTACCTAAAGCTAGTTCCTACAGGGACATAGGATTCCTGGGTCATTGTCATTGCAGAGGCACCTCTGGTTTGATTTGAGGAAAGTAGCTAAGTGTTTTAACGTATTTGTGAATATGTTTTCCTAGTCTGTACTTTGGGAATGTGAAATTATTCCCTAGTAATTAATTGGTGTGACTTATTTAGCTGTCAAAACTGAAGACTAATATTGAAGTAGCCATTTAATGATTACGACAACCAATGGGGAGTCCTCAGGAACGTGACTCACTAAAAATATTGGGGAAGGGCATAGATTCGGAACTGCTTGCTAAAGGGCTTCACACAGCTCAGTCCTATCATCACTCACAGTGTATTAATTGGAGCTCTCTACTCTGAAGTCAGCCAGGAGATCAGACAAAAAGCACTCTCGCATTAAGGAGAGACATTTCTATCCCACTACAAATAAGGACTCTTGTATCATACTCAGACTAAATACTATTGTACACTTGATATTTAATTACTGTTTGTACTTGAATTTAAAGCATTAAAAATACACATTTATAAAACTGCCTTCAAAAATAATTATGAGGGAAAAAATGTATCATTACTATCATGTCAACTTGTGCATAGGCATCTAATAAATATATTGTATGACTAGTCATAGTGATCAAGGATAATAAGGCCTGAGAGTAAGGGTTGGCTTTGGCTTAGAAACTAAACACACACATTTCCTAGTAAATGATGAGGATCACCAGAGAGGCGCGTTAAAGAGCTTGGGAAAGAAAACAGTTACTCACTGAAAACGCTTTTGGCCACTCTTGACCTTTGAGTTCCGAACTTAAAGGACACATAAACAACACCATTCTCCAGCAAGTTGCCTTGATAACCTGCTGGAAACGGGACAGAATATCCTGCGGCCATTTGACATGCACAATTTAGCAATTACGTGGTCGGGGAGGAATGATTTTGTTCAGCCACTGGGGACTGCTGGTGTTTACAGCCTTTACAGATTTATAGACAAATCTAAAGTCTAACCAGGCACAGTCAACATCACAGCAGCACAGAGTGGACAGTCTTCAGGAAAAGCAGACGTAGACAATTTCAGGTCCATAGAGACATCTAAACCAAAAAGAAGGGAACGAGGAAGAGTATGATGAAATTCTCCATTCCTGTATGTAAAGCGCAGTTGTCTAAAGTCACAGGAAAAATCTTCAACTACAAAAGTAAGAAATAACTTTTCTCCAGTTAAGGAAATATTAAAGTTTATTTTACTTTGCAATTAAAAGAAGGTATCATTTTCCCTCTAGCTTTAAGACCTATACAATTTTTACTTTTATTTTCCAGGACATGCAGAAGTTACTGGCAAGTTGGATAGTGCCATTGCTTTAAATATTCCAATCTAATTCAGGATTCTTGATTTGTTTCCTCTGTGAATAATTTAAAACTCTTTTCTTTTGTTTAGTTTCCTTGATAGGAAAAATATGGTATTTACATTTTCCTTTTTAAAAGACAAATAGATTAAAACTAGGGATTTTTTCCTCATCATAAAGTAAAATCATGTTCAAACTTTTATATTTATTTACATGCAAGCACAGTTTAGCACTCACTCTCAGCCCTGCACTTCAGCAGGGGTGGAAGCAACAGTAAGTATTCTGCCCCCATCAATCAGGTACAATTGCAGTAAGCATGAGTGGGTCCCCTCACCCTAACCCATTCCCTGCTGTTTGGGCACTGCCTGCCAAATGTTGCAGGAAGTGACTGGAATATGCACAACACTTTAGCCAGACCCTCAGGGTGCATAGGGGTCACTGCCATCCCCACAGAGAACCCAAAACAGCTGCTCTCTAAGCAAGGAGTCTGAAGCCCAGTCAGTTTGCAGAAGATCATCTCTCACAGGGATTGTGATCCTGCCAACTCAACCCAGCCAATGAAGCCAGCCCCAACCCCACCCACACACACACACTTCCCTGCAGTGTCTAGTTCAGGACACCGATGCTGGAGTTGAAATGTAAAGTCTAGGTTTTAGCTTTGTTTTATTAAATCAAGAGGCCAAGCAAGTGAAAAATGGCCTAAATTAGATAATGAGTTAATTATCCAATGAAAGTCAAGCAGATATGAAGAGAAAGGGCCACAGTGATAGAAGCAAAAAGGGAAGAAAAATTAATTCGAACAGAAATTGGCTGCTGATGCTCCAAGGACCATGAAGTAGATTCCCAATTCTGATGCAGCCTTAATGCAAGTGTGATTTTTTTAGCAGATGGAATGCAGAAGGCTAGGACTCCCCAAACTAAGTCACACAAAATTGATATTCACCCATTGGGACTTAGAAACTTTTGGGGATCTACCTGGCAAAGAAATATATGTGAACATGCTCCACAATGCAACATTAACGTGATGGCTCTTGGACGATGCCTCACTGTGCTCATCTTGAACAGATGTATTTTGTGTCTTGCAGCCCGTGCATAGGAATATTGGCTGCAACTCCTGCTTGAAAGGGACTAAGCATGATGATTTTCCACATGCTGAGCAGCTGAGCAAGTGCAAGATTCCCCAATTCCTCTATTGCAAGAAACAACAGCAATGATGCCTTGGATGGTATTTCTTAAATGAATTCAGAAAGGAAAGATTAACATGCTTTTTAAAAAAAAAAAAAACACACATTGAATTATATATTTTCTTTCTGAACACATTAGACTCTGAGATCTGTCTTTCTCAACTATTATACATACACAGGAGATATCATCTGATAATTGACAGAATCTTCCCAAGTGCCCATCATGACAACTACCTTAACATAGAAACTTCTTAGTATCCTGTGTGGCATCTTCTGATGCCACCATTTCTATACTTCTATGGATGATGATCCAATCACTGACCCTGTCAGGACTTTCTATTACCTCATGATGAGATGAAAGACAATCTATAATGACATAAGAGGAAGTAGATCAGATGTTCCTCTTGATTCCTACCGACTATAGGTGGTTTCCAAAGTTTCCAGATGCCTTTGCTAAGATTTCCAAGCACTCTCTGCTCCCCCGCCCACACACACACCCCCTAAGGCACAGTTGGCTCATCATAACTTTTTAAATATATATTCAGTGGTGAATAAATGATATACTAATAAATTAGTGAAAATGAGCGCTTATTTCTTAATGTGTGTTTGGCATCCTGAGAAATTAACTGGTGTGTGTGTGTGGGTTCCTTTTCTTAGTGCATTTGGTGGCAATACTATTTTTCAAACTTTTGGGGGTAAATGTAATATATTTCTTCTAACTGCATATTTTTCCATGTGTTTTGAATGGCATCACTGATGTTAGTTGTAGCATTGGAGTGAGTGTTTTGGTCATATGAGTAAAGGAGTTGCTTATTGAAGGTGTCCAGTACAGTATGAGAGGATCACAGCATTCAGTTCTAGCCAATGGAATGGATTGTGTTATGGGTCAGACACAGGCCTCAGAACTATATTTTATCATATTATACACTTAGAGCACTAGAGCTTTGCTTTCCTCATTGATAACCTGTTCACCGACTCTTTCTCTGTTTTAGCTACATAGCTGCTCTTAGGAAATTCTAACACTATCACTTTACTCCTGAACTAAACAGTGGCTCTTTCCATTCCACAGTGACAAGTCATTATTATCCTGAGTTGACTTTTTAGAAACTATAAGAGAACATCAGTAATGAGAAATAAAAATGAAAACAGGACATCCTCTGGGGTTCAGCTCCATACATCCTCCCATATTTTTCACTTTACTCTTTTTTAGAAAGGCATCTACAGATTTATTAAATCAGGAAAAGAAAGGAAAAAAGATGTCTAATTTTAAATGCATCCCTTAATGCTAACTATTCTTACTGCAGATGAAAAGGTAGAGCAAGCCTGCGTTGAAAAGCATATGATTACAATAAGAGGAAGGAAGCCAATCCTCTTGGGAGGGCAGGTACACATGTTTAGAATTACCCAGATAGTTATTTGTCCTCTTCATGCTTAGGGAGGGATGCTGGTGTCATCACTGAGCACACCTCCTTGAGCAAGCACTGGGGTCTTTCATGAAATATCTTTGTCACTTACTTTAAGTGGGAGTGTTAACACCTTTGCTATTTCTCTAAAAATGGGATTTGCTTCTTTTTTGAGTTAAAAGAAAGATTGCTATAAAAGGGAGCATTAAGCATGTTAGCAGAGAGACAATACTTCCTTAAATGGGGTCCCTTTTGATTTCCCACCTTAGTGAGCGGTATGACAGAATGCCTCGTGGAAGGGCTCACCCGAGAGATGTTGAAACCCAATTACCTGTGTTAGTGAACCACCTACAGATCTTTAAAAATACTCTTCTCTCACAGGTACCAAGCATGAACCAAATGATTTTTTATTTGTGTCTCTGGTGCCCCGTTAACATAATGAAATGCCATTTGACTTTTTTCACAGTAGAAAAATGGCCCAAACGGATCATAAAATATCCCTTCTAACTATGAGCTAGTGGACAGTACTTTAAATGCCCTTTTAGCTGCTCAGCATGCATGGAACACTACACATGGCTGGACAGTGACTCTCTTTAGTTCCAAGGATTCAGATGGCAATGTGAGGTTTAATCTGGACAAGAGCCTTTGGTCCTACTGATTTTCTGAAAAATGTGAAATCAGCTAACCAGACTTGTAATGCCAATCTGGTAAACACACACACACACACACACACACACACACACATTTGAAAGGTCTACCTAGTAATGCTGTCTCTCTATCTGCATATTTCTTCAACTCTAATTTATGTCAAAGGAGTTGAAAATGTCCTCCAAAAGAAAGGAATTCATATACATGGAAGAACATTTCTGAAGAGGCAACTACTTATGTTCCTAAAAAGCCACAAGCATTTCTTTGCAGATCTATTCTGAAATAGCTTTGGCATGCTTGCTTACTTAACTGTGGGATTTTTTAATGTTTTATTATTACTCACAACATTACAAACAGTATAGAAAAACTGGGTGGATAATTCTATACTATGTGCAAACACAGTCCTGGAACATATTCCTCATATAACTTCCAAACCTATATAGAATGTGAGGATGCAGGGTCCAGAAGCTCCTCTGACCTCTTTCTTCCATCAATGCATTGCTTTTTGTACATGCTCTGACCAACATTTTCCAATGGTTCTACACAGCTTCCTTGTAGAATCAAGTTCTGATCCCTATAGCCCAGTGACTCTAAACCTTTTTAATTCTTTGGCCCTTTAATACAGCTCCTCATGTTGTGGTTACTGCAAACCATAAAATAATTTACATTACACTTTAATAATTATAAATTTACTACTGTTGTAATTTTTAATGTAAATTTTGAATATATAGGATATTTGATATGTGACCTCTGTGAAAAGATTGTTAGACCCTCCCCCCAAAGGGTTGCAATTCACAGGTTGAGTATGGTTGCTATGGGATGTTTAGTGAACAGCATCCTAATCTAACTTTCATCTCCTCTATCTCTTTGTAGCCTTATATATCATGCCACCCTAGCTGTATTATGTTCTGTCCTGCTCCCAAATATATTTGATTCTCTTCTCCCACAAAACCTTGTTAAAAATATGGGTTAGAACAAAGCTTCAGTTTCTACATGCCTCTTCCACAAGAGCACTTAACCATTTCAAATTTTGACATTTTCTTATATGTTTAATACCCCCTCTCTCCAGATAAATTGCTACCTCACTGTAGGCAAGGTCAAGGTTTCATTTTATAAATCTATTTTCATTTCTACCTCCCTTCAACCTACTTCATTTAATGAAGCCTTGGAAAAAAAAAACTTATTACAATATGAAAAAACCCAGCGAATTGACATATAAATAAATCATTAAAATTTTTGAATGTTTTCTTTATTTACAAATTAATTTCTCACAATGTTTATTCATAGGCTTTCCTAATAAAATGCATTATTTATTATTCCATTTGACTTTTAAAGTACCTCTATTAGACAAATGTCCTAAGTATGAGAAATAAACACACAAACAAACAAGTTAAATTGAATCCATAGTAACAATGCTAAAACTTTTTCCTAAAATAATTTAAGGTTTAATGGCTCTTAATGACCTTTCACTGATTGCTAAATATATATATTGTCATAAAATTGAACTTGAAAATAGAGTTTGTACATGTAAGGGTGCATGTGTATTTGTGTTTGTGCGCACGCATATGCGCATGTGTGTGTGTGTATATGTGTGTGTAATACTTTTATTACTAGAAAAGTTAGAGATTTGAAGGCAAAAAGGATAAAAGATTTTAGTCTGAGGTCTGCAGCCCAAAATATCATAATATATCAAGTCAACCTCACACATTTTGCAGCATCTGAGAATTAGGATGTTGCTATGTGCAGAGGGGCACAGACCTCTGATGAGGAGAAGTCTTTAGGTTGATCAGAGTCTATAAGGTAATACAGAGCAACAGCAGTAAAGTAGAATTAGGCATCTAGAAATACCCATAAACATTAAAAGAGAATTCTAGTCAAAATTAACCTAAGGAATTCAGATGACCTGTAACATGTCTAGGTAAATTTGAAGTTATCTGAATTATATTTGGAAGTATAAATATGTGAATAAAGAATAATTATATCAAAACAGAACTCTAAGTAGCAAATTCATAACTCAATATGGCCAAGAAAATAAAAAAATAAAATAAGGATTAGAAGTTTTTATTAGAAATCCCATGCAAATACATTTACATAGTCTGCCACTTCTAATTCTTAAAGGCACACTGTGTGATAGTTCATTTGTAGTATCATGTCTAATTTGCAGATGAGGAAACTGACCCTTAGATAGATATTCTGTGAAAGATAACATTGCTTGGAAATATTACCTAGATACAATTTGTATTTAAGCATTCTTTGTGTCATGACATGTATTCATGTCAGAGCTGGAAGACAGAAGGAAAGGAATGGGTTTAGATGTTCATGAAAGGCAAGCAAGTCTGTAATTTCTAAGATTGTGGTTCTAAGATTGAAAATTAAACTCTGGAAAAAATGATGTGCTAGATCCTCCTTTTAGTCAGAGCAATGCACCTACTGAGTTAGAAAGTCTGGATAAAGTGTAGAGTCAAAGAACTCCTAGACAGCCAAGCCTTGAAGAATCAGAGACTAGGAAGGGACATTGTTTCGACGTGAACCAGCATTGCTCTCATGTTCCTTGGATAATGTTTGCTTCTTAGAAAAAATGGTTCATGGCATGACAATCTCAAATAAAGAAAAAGCTAAGGAACTAAAAACCTGATAGAAGTTTTATGCTCACGTGGGCTATAGAAAGTGATAAATTTGGGTTTGTAGAGAGACAAGACTGTAACATTTCACATGAGCTTATACATCAGGGTATTGCCTATTGATAGGTGGTCATGAGAATCAAAAATGTCATCAGCATGTGACAATATCAGAATTCTAGGGGCCAATAATACAAATATGGAACCTGTGAAGAAAGAACATGCTTAGGGAAAACAAACCAGGCATATTTGGGATCACTGGAGTATTGTATGGTAGAGGTAGGGCTGGCTCCTTTGCATGTATAATTTTTCTAAATTCAATAATAGAAATAGAACACAAAGAAAGAGAAAAATAGGAATAAGTAAAGGACATAGATATTTTCGTCACCAGAAAAATATGACAAAACCCTATGAAAGATGATGAACTTATAAATGGAATAAATGAACTTACTAGCAGATAGCATATCATTGGCTAATTTATTAGGGAGGTTGGAATTATTGTAGACTATTTTGTGGAAGGAGCAGACAATATAGAAATTAGAATAAGATGCTCAAAGCATGAAAACATACATATAACTGGAGTTTCAGGAGAAATGGGGCGATGAATATATGCACTAACATACCATTTAGGGAAAAAATTGAGAAAATTTTCAATACCAATTAAATACTTTCAAATTCGATCATACAAGCATAAAATATTTTAAAAGTAAAACAGTTTAAATGAGATTATAGAAACAAAAAATAATAAAACAGTAGAAACACCACCACTTGTGTGTGTATATATGTGTGTGTGTATGTAGATATGAAACATAGTTAAAAGCATACAAGAAAACTGCAATAAAATTTACTGTGAGACGAGGAATTAGTCAGCAGGATGACTCAGTGGATTAAAGTCATTGCAGTTAAGCTTTGCAATCTGAGTTGGTTCTTTAGAACCTACCAGGAAAAAGGAGATAAAGGACTCTGTAAAGTTGCCTACTTTTCCCTACATACTGGCTTTAATATGTACAACACACACATATGTAAGTTTTTCTTAAGATGTTCTTTGTGTTGTTATACATATATAACTAAAATTACCCCCCAAGCCACAAAAAATATGAAATGAATTTAGTCTTTAAAATATATTTCATTGTATAAAATTGAAAAGGAGTTATAATTTCAATTATACTATAATAGTTTAAGGAGGGGTGCATATATCTTTAAAATTAACTAACCAAAACAGGAAAGTATGTTGATAACAGCTTATGGAGAATTGTGAGTGAAAGCAACTGCCTCAGATTGTCTGTGGGGCTTGCTCCTCAGGGAGATATCTGTATCTTGTCAAGTAACCCTAGTCAAAACCCCGTGATTTTCAGAGTAGGTTTTATAGATCTGAATGATCAGCTCACTACAATTGTTTCACAAAATTAACACAGGCCCCAAAGGCCTTCTAAATATTAGTGTTTATACCCAGTGATATATGTTACTGCCAAACTTAATCAGTGAACAATGGTGAATGGAGAGATTCATGGATGCTGAAGATACTGAGGATAAGATTTTAATGAATGTTTCAGCCTAAATAAGACAATTACAGCGTCCTATCCAAGGCTTAGAGAGAATTGTGGGAAAGACAGAAGAAATTATGTAAAAATCAAAAGATATGGAGGAGGGCTGTGAAATTCTATCTTGAGGGCATTAAAGGCATTATAAACGATGATATCACATCATTTGAGAGTTCTTGATCAGTGCCTACATAAGACAGTGTATGTCAACATTCAACCACAAATGAGAAAGAGACACAAACACCCCTCTCTACTGAATTACTGACTAGTGGTGGATTCTGGAGGAGCTACAGTAACGTCTTCAGATGTATATTCAGTGGTGAGCCTGCTGAGTTCAGATGAACAGCACTGATTAAAATGAATACGTAATGTAACACACAAAAACACTTTGTGGAAGGGGGAGATGAGGAAGGTAGAAGAATGATGAAAGGGGCTGGAAGTGAGAACAATCAGAACACATTATATGCATTTAAAATACTGTAACTTTTAACCAATAAATTAAATTATTGAAAAATAGAATATAAATGTCAATCTTTTAAAACTGAAATGGCAAGAATTAAAAGGGAAGATAGAAAAAAATGAGCCTAATATAGAACAGATTATCATAGTAGACCAAAACTAATCTACATAAGCAATTAAATTAACTATTTTATAGACCATATATGAATTGCCCCAATAGACCCAGACATTGAATTATTGGGGGCCAGTGTATGACGCTATTTCAGAAAGTTGTGAGACTTTAGGAGGCAGATGTGGCTAGAAGAAGTAGAATGTTGAGGATTTGTGTGCAGGGATATATTATTCCCAACTCTTTCCTCTTTTCTTTCTGCTTGGCCAGCAAAGTGAGTGAGTTCCCTAGCTGCCAACCTTGGCCACCATTATATTATATCAAAGCACAATGGCTAAGGGAGCATGGACAGAAGCCTCTGAAACCATAAGCCAGAATAAATCCTTACTCCTGAGAGATGTTTCTATTGAATATTTGGTCAGAACAGAGGAAAGGCAAGAAGTATGGTTGTAAGTACATCAAGTGATTCAAACAAAAATAAATCTTCTCAAACTAATTTAAAAGCAATTTTAGTATCAACACTTTAAAGTCACAAAATTATATTTAAAACAATAATACATTTTATGTCATCCTATTTGTAATTACTGGCATGAAATTGATAAGATTTCTAAGTAATAGTCACAACTAGTAAAGTATAAAATAACTCACTACAAATAAACAATAGCATGAGATCTCTTACTTTGCAGGCATTGAATACATCTCTAAACAGGTAAGAACAAGTTTTTATAACCAGCCAGCCAGGGAAATAAGTCATGAACCTAGAGATGACCATGAGCATTGTTCTTAGATGAAAATAGCATAGCAAATAAAATGGTTTTTATCATTTTAGTAGAACACTGCAACTAAAAATTTAAGGCTTATAATATTTTCATTGTAAATAGAATTCCCCTCAAATTATTCTGATCATAACACTGCCCTAAGCAAGTAAGACACATTATATAATGCACATGTGTAAAATTGTATGTTTTATGATAAGACAAGATTTGAAATAGAACTCAGAAACAATAATATATGTAAAAAAATGTGAGCACATACTTGGTACCTGGAACATGACACTCTGGTATATGAACTAATCTAAGAAAAACCTGTAGATACTTCTCTGTGAATAATACTAGCATGTAAATAAAGCCTTCCTGAAAAAGGTAGGTTCATTTTAAAATATATATGCAAGGAAATAGAAGGGATATCAAAGTGTGAACCTTAAGAAACTATGAATTAACAATGATTTAAATCAAAAGGTTGTGGAAGGGTAGATAAGATAAAGCATAAGTGGCACAGGCACCTTTGCAGAAGAGGACACTCTACAGAATTACATTTATTTCTCAGAAAGGCACTTAGTTGAAAAAAGGTATCCAAACTAGTCAACAGAAAAGAGAAGGCACAGATTACTAATGTCAGAATGTGAATAAACCTTATCACTCCTGATGCTACAAGGACAAATAACAGGAAATTCACCAGCTCAATATTAGTATGACAAGATATGCAATGATAGTCTACTCTATAAAAACATTTTTTGGTAATTTAAGGTATATTTCATGAAAATAACACCATACAAACTAACAAATGAAGAAATGGAAAATACATTTAGTCCATATTTATTAAAATAAATCACTTATTAAAACTCTTCCCAGAGAGAAGAGACTGATGAACTGTGCCAAAACAGTTCTTCAGTTTTCTTGCTTAACTGAAAAGTATGTCAGAGACTGTAGACTGTAGGTTGTAGGCTGAAGATGAATGCCCCAATGTTACAAAGAAACTCTGGGTGACTGTCCAGGTAGTAACATGTCTCTGTTATTCTTAGCATTTGGAAGTTGCTTGCAATGTACTTTCTATTTATTTAGGTAACATTGTATCCTTCTGCTGTCTTAGATGGAGTTGAAGAGTAAATTGTTATAATTTTTTTTAGGTGTGGTAAAGGGTAAATTAGATATAAAATTTAGCCTCAAAAAGTTAAGATAGATAATAGAAATTTTTTAGTTTTGATAAATACAAATAAACTAGATATTGTAACTGCAATTCTTGCTTAATAGCTGTTTTGTTATATGTAATTTTGATATGTTGGAACTAAAACTTTTCTTTTTGATTAAACAAAAAAGGGTAAGTGGTGTGGGATGTCATTCTGTATGCTGTGAATAAAGTTTGTTACCATTGACTAATAAAGAAGCTTTTATGGTCTATGGCAAGACAGCTTAGAAGCAAGTGGGAAATCCAACCAGAGTAAAGATAAAGAATGGATTCAAAGAGACACAGCCAGTTGAGACTCAAAAGGACAAGATGTAATAAAACAAGAGGAAAGCCATTAACCACATGGAAAGACATAGATTGCTAAAAATGTGTTGAGTTAAGATGCAAGAGCTAGCTAACAAGAATCCTAAGCCATAAGCTGAACAGATTGTAATTAATATAATCTTTTGTTAATTATTTGGGGCTAAGTGGCTGAGGGACTGCAGGTTCGGACATCGGATCGGACTAAATAGGCCAGAAAACTCAGACTACAGCCAAGAGCATTTGTTTCTCTTGCAGAAGGTCCACAACCATCTGTACTCTAGTTTTAAGGAATCAGATGCCTCTTCTGGCATCCATAGGTACCAGGCATATATGTTGTGCACATACATAGATAGACAAAATGCATACCTATAAGATAAATAAATCTATTTTTAAAGTTTTATTGGTTAAAGAAAAGACTAAAATAAGTAATGACAAGAAAAGTTTTATTTAAAAATTTGTACAGGAACTCTCCTTGGAATCTCTGCAATTAATTGCAATAAAAGCAATTTTATAAGCAGCAAATATGATACAAAGAGATATTTTTAGAAAATGGATTTGGATATAAAACTGAATTTAAACATGACATTAGAGTCATTTCAACATTTTATGATTTGACATGCTCCATCCATTTATTAAATCTTCCTTGATAGGTACTCTTCTTTGATAGGTATTGACAATATCTATTCTTATTGTCAATGCTAAGGAAGTAGCACACTGTAATTTCTTGGTGAGAGGACCATATAGTACCTTTGGTTGAAGCGTCCCATGCACTTCTTCTCTTGGCTGACTTTCATCTATATACTTTCTTTGCAATAAGGCAAACAGTGACTTCTGGGTCCTTCTAGGGAACTGTTGAACCTTAATGTTTCCTGTGGGTACTCTGAAATTGTACTTAGTATCATAAGAAAATTTGACGTTTGTAGACTTTATTCCTTGAACCTATATAAGTGGCTCAAGATCTGCCAACATCATTAAGGTCTGTCTTACTTTCTTCTCTTGTTGCTAGGACAATATACCCTGACAAAAGCAATATAGGGGAAAAAGGGAATATTTCAAATTATGACTGTCATTGAAGGGAAATCAAAGCAATAAAGATCAGAGAACAGAGATCAATAGAAAAATGAATACTTTCTAGTGTTCAATTTATTTTTTCCACTCTTATACAGACCAGGAGGCCCTGACTAAGAATGGAGCCACCCGTAGTGGGCATATTTTCTGAACTCAAACCTGTCTTATACCAGGATGAAGCAAGATGAAGAAGTTGACTTATTTGGCTCTCAACCTTCAAGGTGAAAAGCAGCTTCTGTCTGTTCTCTTCCTACAACCTGTACTTCACCCGGGAAAAGTCTACTTGGGCATCATCTCACCTCTTTTTACATTCTTTTCTTTGATTAATGTCATCATAAACCTAGGCTGACTTCTATTGAATTTCAAAAACTAGAAAATGACTCATTGTTCAAACAACAAACAAATAAACAAACCATTGAATTTCATAAATTTTAAAAATTTAGAGGGCATTTACCCCATTTTCATTTTAAGCTCTGTACAAAGGCCTTCATCATATGTTGAAATTATTGAAGGTCTATGGGACATATTATATACCACTGACATTTAGCACAGAGAGAATTAGGCTTCTGATTTTTTCTGATTCTTTGAAAATCTGCATTGCCACAGAAAAACATAATAGCATTAATGCACCTTTTTTTTTGATACAGGTTCTCTTTACATAGCTCAGCTGTCCAAGAACTCACTTTGTAGATAAGACTGGACTAAAACTCAAGAAATCCTTTTGCATCCATCTCCCAAGTGCTGGGATTAAGGGTGTGTACCACAATGACTGGCACAATTAGTTAAGTGGTGCACTTTTAATTTCCTTATCTTTCTTGCAGAACATCTGTACCTTTGCATTTTACCTATACTCTCATAGTATTCATTTCAGAAATACTTAAATTCCAATAACCATTGATAAGGAGTTTTTCAGATTTTATGGTGTTAAAATGCTTATGTCTCAGAGTATTAGGTTATAATTTGAAACCTATGATTGGATTTATGTTTTCTATTAGTCATATTCAGAAGTAATAATTTCTAAAACTTGCAAAGACTAATTGTATAGTTGGCTTATAAAATGCCTAGTGCACAAGCATACAGAACCACTGCAGATATAAAGCTGTATGCTGTACTAGTTACATTGTATTTAAACATCAAACACACACAAAACTTATATGGAAATATTTTTTAAGAAAGAAATATGTCAACAATGTACATTCAGGATTTAGGTGTAAATTTATAATATAGGTCTAAGCAAAAGTGAGTTAGACTACAAACAATGATGAGGACTTTTTTCTATGTAACATAATCTGTAGTTGTCAGTATAGCTCATCACAAGTTTCGATCATGAATACTCAGAAGGTAGCTGAGCCTGGTTACAGTTAATGGTCCCAAATACATTATTGTTCTGGATGAGGAAATCAGGAGCAGTCGAAAACTAAATAAAAGTAAAATAACTAAAATGCACAAAAAGGAACAGCTAAATACACTATCCATGTATTCACAATAAGACATTTTAAAGTATAGTAATTTATTTTTAAAAATTTATAAGAATAGATGAGATGATCTAACAGGTGTTAGGTGGTATCTCAAAGTTGTTTTGATTTGCATTTCTCTGATGGCTAAAGATGAAGAGCACTTTTTCAGGTGCCTTTCAGCCATTCGTAGTTCCTCTGCTGAGAATTCCCTTTTTAGATCTGAACCCCATTTTTTGATAGGGTTATTCAAGGTTTTGGGATCTAAATTCTTGAGCTCTTTATATA
>PVIH01014314.1:0-54393 GCA_004025045.1 Sigmodon hispidus | reverse complement strand
TGGTGGAGGTGGTGGAGATGGTGGAGGTAGTGGAGGTGGAGGTGGTGAAGGTGTTGTGTTCCTGTAATCAGAGCTGGTCAGGCAGTCTAGACAAACCTATGAGCTCCAGGTTCAGTCAGAGAAACTATTGAGAAATGCACAGAGCCAGATGGTGGTGGCACAAGCTATTAATCTCAGCCCTCAGAGGCAGGCAGATTTCTGTAAGTTTGAGGCCAACCTGGTCTACAGACTGAATTCCAGGACAGCCAGGGCTATCCAGAGAAACTCTTAACCACCACCCCACCAAAAAAAGAAAAAAGGAACAGAATAAAAAATAGATCCTTATTCTCTTTTTATCCTTATTCTTATCATGTTTGGAAATCAATTGTCAAGATTGCTTTCTGCAATCTATGGACTGATGCATGCACACACCCATGCACAGGTATGAAAACTGTAGATTTTATAATGCAGGCTCCTTAGTTGATTAATCTTGCTGCTTTTAGTAGATTTTCCATAGACCGCAGGGGTTTCCTGTTTCTTGTAGATAAAGTCTCCCAATGTCACTCTGGCTGGCCTAAAACTCACTAAGTAGACTAAGATGGCCTCAGACTCACAGAGGTTCTCCTGTCTCTGCCTCCCAAGTGTTGGGATTAAGGCCACGTCCTTATATGGTGATCCACACAAGCAGAGGGTTGCAAACAGCATGCGGATATTGATTCTTCCTCTTTACCACGTGATTCCAGAGATGGCTTCCAGGCCATCAGGTTTAGTAGTGGATGCCTTTACCCTCCGAGCTAGATCACCAGTTCTAATGTTTTAATTTTTTAAATTGTGTGTCTGTGTGTGGGGCTTGTGCATGTGAGTTCAGTGCCTCAGATCCCCTAGGGCATGGACTTACAGGCAGATGTAAGTCACCATGTGGGTGCTGGGAACTGAACCTGCATCCTCTGGAAGAGCAACCAGTGCTCTTTACAGGCTGAGCCACCTCTCAGCTTCCTCCCGCCCCACCCACCCAGACTTTTTAGCTTATTTCTTGATCTTGTCTGATTGCATTTGCTACCAACATTAATGTAGTTGAATAACAGATATGACAAGGCTTGTTGCTGGTTCAGTGGTGACACCTTTGACTCTCTAACTGTTACTACATTATGAGGCTGGGTGGTCACCTAAAAGGCACTTCCATTTCTTTATTGGGCAGTCAGGGATTCTGTGAAATTCCACCCCCATTATAGAAACTCTGACTTAACTTCCATCCCTAGACCTAACCCTCTGATGAAATCAGTCACATGTGCCCCTGTTGCTTTGAAGTGTTCTTGGTTTTTCTGGGTGTCTGAAGTCAGCCAGATTGTATTTTATTTCAATCTCTCTCTTGAGATTCATAAAAGATATTTATATTGGGCTAGGATGGCTCAGCAGTTAGGAGCACTGGCCACTCTTCTGAAGGATGAGAGTTTAGTTCCCAGCACCCAATTCTGGACCAATCCTTCCTCTGACTATCACATGCTGGGACTGCAGGTGTGCAACACCACACCCAGCTTTAAACTTTACTGTTAAAAAGAACGGCAGGATAAATACCCCCGCTATCTACCTTCACACCCTTTGGATGAGCTTATCTCTTTGTGAATAACTGTTATCACACAGGGCCTGAGGTTTAGACTCTGATCAGCCACTTCACCTTGTTCCCGCCTTTCCTGCTGAGCCCGCACGGATTGCTAGCCTTTTATGCCTTTGCCAAATTGATAGACAAATACAAACTAAAAGCGAAAGCTCTTAGAAAATTTCAGTTTGCTTTTCCTTAATCAGTATTGAGGTTGGGTTCTCTCTCTTTCTCTCAATATATATCATATATCTTTTTTTTGCATTTTTGCAATAAACTTTCCTACCCTTTGTCATTGCTTTTTGGGGGCTGTTTATATATTACAGCCCCTTAAACATCCCACTGGTCAGCCACAAATCTTCCTGGCATGTTAACAAAAATTGTTTTTTTATTTGACAGTATCCAAGTTCACTGTACTTGGCAGAGGCCAAAGTGAGGGTGATTCAGCCTTGGGTCATGCAGAGAACTTGAACATGCCCATTGAATATCCAGAGCTAACTTGAGAATTTGACTCAGCTCTTCTGTGTCCAGTTTCAACAAGCTCTTCACAGGAACTGAGGTGTGAATGGGGAGGGTGTGAGAACTCCCATCGGCTGGAAACTTACTAGAGACACATGGAGCCCTGCATGTCAAAATTTGTTTCCTGAGCAATGGTGAGGGAAGTCAGGATCTCACCCAGGCTGGTTGAGTCCCGCTGTGGTTGGTTCCTCCAAGGAGGAGAGAGTGTTTCTTGCACAATTTAAGCACCAGAATTTCTTAGACTTTCCTATCCAACTCAGGTTTCATTACTGAGGGGTCCAGGGAGGAAACTGCCACCAGGTCTTCTGGAAACAAGCATTTTCATGAGGCTTCTGTTGGCCCCCACCCCTGGGTGAGGCCAGAGCTTGGAGGGCCTTGTGCCAGCCCAGCCCGATAGCCACAGGGAGGGGCAAGGCAGGTCCTCTCACGTGGAATAACCCATACATAGCTTGGTGGAATCTTACAGGCAGTTTTTAAAACAAAGCAAACTGGCAGGTCAAGGGTTTCAGACCCATCTCTTTGGAGGCCAGTGTCCCACCCCAGATCTGACCCCAGCCTGGTGTCCCAGCAAAAGAGTCTGATGGTGTCTAGGAGGATGAGGGATCGGCAGGCTCTGCCTGAGCATTGCTGTTCTGCTCTGGGAAGACAAAGATGTTGAGGATGACAGGCCAGTGTCAGGGTCATTAAAATTGATCCTCCTTCTGCCATAGCTGAAGCCAGCTGGAGTGCTCTTCTGGGACTGGAGAGCTGGCTAGAGGGAGCCAAACTGTGTCAAGAAGTCACAGAAGGGGAGTCTGGAAATTTTGAGCCTGAAGCCTTGGTGCATACTACAGGGCCACTGCCTTCCCATGGTGACCAGTGTGAGCTGTGATGAAGCCTCCAAGGTTGTGAGATAATTATTCAGAGGGCTCCATCGGGAATCAGACACTGAGGGGTACAGAGGGTACATGGTCCAGCCTGCTGGGGGCAGGGAAGCTGCCCTGGACCCCAGTGAGCAGGGTGTCCTAAGACTGAGTTCCATGCTCTATGATATCCAAGGGAAGTGTAGTGGGCTGCTGTCTAGGATGGGAGCCAGGGGACTTTCTATGGTTGGGGAGACTCTTCAGGCTGATGAGGGGGTTCAACACCCAGTAGCAAGAAGGTGCTTGGAGCCTTAAGCAGAATGGGAGATTTGGAAAGTCCATAGTGAAGGGCAGCAGGGATGTTGAGAAGTCCCCTGGCACTTCCCCCCAACAACCACCCAGACCATGGGCTGGGCTACTCCCATATAACCTAGGGCTGTGTCTTGATCCGCTCTTTGTGGTAAACATGCTGGGGTTTGACATCAGGGAATGGAGTGGTGCCAGTGTATGTCACACGAGTGTGTGATTGAGCACTCACCCAGAGATGACCAATGGTCATTATCAGCTGCAGCATTCTACTGCATCTCAGAAAAACCAGGACTTACTTCATTCCAGTGTGTGTGTGTGTGTGTGTGTGTGTGTGTGTGTGTGTGTGTGTGTGTGTGTGTGTGTGTGTGTTTTGTATGGGGGACTTAAACTCAGGACCTGGCAAATGAGCATTTGCCCAGTGATATTGAACTGTGAGTTTGTGTACATTATCTTATTATATGCATATTATGAGGCAGGATCTCATATATCCAAGGCTGGTCTCTAATTTTCTATATATCCAAGGATGGCTTTGAGCTTCTGATTCTCCTTGGTCCACCTTCCCAGTGCAGGTGTGTCTCACACAGGATTGCAAGACTGTTGTGTCTGACCTAACTAGGGTAGTGAATGGATGAATTGAGAACAACACAGGAACACAGAAAAGCTGGGATCCAGCCGTCTGGGCCCCCAGATGGAGAAGCTTTAGCACCTGAAATCTCAGCACATTTATTATATACAGCTGAACAAGAAGGTGGGGTTATTACCTGTAGATAACAGGAGGGGCAAGGTTGTTACATACAGCTGAACAAGGAGGAAGTTGTAGCTAATCTTGGTAGGATTAGAAGGCCATGAGCATGGGAGCTGAGAGAAGACTGTAGTGGATGTTTTCTGCAGGACACACAATGTAAACATTCAGACGACAGGAAGGCTTTGCTGTTTCCTTGAGCCTCACAGGGAAAGGCTTTGCCATATACACAGGCCTGAGGCACTGGGGTTTTTTATATGCCATGCCTGTGTCAAACAATACACCTTCTTAGGATTTCAGTGCCCTGCAGTGCGTCACTATGCCTGGCTTATGCAATGCAGAGGATTGAACCCAGGGCCTTGTGAATACTGGGTAAGAAGTCTACTCTCCCAGCCTTGGTATGTCATTATCATTGTGATGGCTTTTCTTGGTTGTCAGCTTGACTACATCTGGAATTAATGAAAACCCAAAATTGGAGGTCACACCTGTGAGGGATTTCTGCTTAATTTGAAGTGGGAAGATCTGCTTCTAATCTGGATCTTTGATGTGGGAACACACACCTTTAATTCAGATCTTTAATCCACCTCTAATCTGGTCCACACCTCCTGCTGGAAGCCTATGTAAGGACATGGAAGAAGGAAGCTTTTGCTTTTTGTCTGTTTGCTTTTCCTTTCCTAGCAAGTCCATTCCTTCACCAGGATTAGAGCCGACTTCTTTGGGATTCCAGTGTATCCTGGAGACCAGCAGAGACATCAGCCTCATGGACTGAGCAACTATTGGACTCCTGGAATTTCCATCCATACCCAGCCAATGTTGGATTAGTCGGACCACTGCCTGTAAGTCATTCTAATATACATATACATATACATATACATATACATACATACATACATATTCATTCTAAAAGTTTAGTTACTCTAGAGCACCCTAGTACAGTCACCTTCCTCACCATCACTGGAGGCTGGTAATTGAACCGAGGAACTTTTTTTTGAGCAAGCAAGCTATCTCAGTCATGAACATTATTCTCAAGACTGAAAATGATGCCCTGATGATGGGACATTTGCTGGCTACACTAGGGTGCTAATATGTTTAAAAGTAAAGACAGGAGACTTTTTTTTTCTGTGAGGCTGACCCTCTTCTGGTGTCCATAGGAGCTGAGTTCTTGGACACTACCATACCACAGAGACCCAAATGCCCAATGTTCAAGGCCTCTGCTTACATTAAGCCATTTTTGAATAGCTGGCAATCCTGGAACTCACCATATAGAGCAGACTGACCTTGAATTCACAGACATCCACTTGCCTCTGCCTCCCGAGTGCTGGGGTTAAAGGTGTGCACAACCATGCCAAGCAATTTTTGTGACTCCACTGTATCACTGCAGAATAAAGGAAAAGGTGATATCTGTAGCCAGTACAGTTGCTGGTTTTAGGTTTGAATGCTTTTTTAAAGGCAAGATCTCATACAGCAGGCTGCCGTTGAACTTCCTTTGTAGAGAGAAAGACTTAAAACTCCTGATTCTTTTTCTGTCTCCCAAGCGCTGGGATTACAGGTGTGCACCACCACACCTGGTTTAAGGGACACAGGATTAAACCCAGGGCTTTGAACATGCCCAGGAAGTACTTGACCCACTGTCCCAGCCTCAGCTCTGTGTTTGGATACTTTTAATGCATGTTCCTTGAATCTTGGAGGGAGCGCCAGATGTTGAGGGCCATCAGCAGACTTTAACATCAGCACATGGTCACCTGTTTCATGTAAATGGCTTTTTCCACCTCCTTCACCTTCATTAGCCCATGTTTGTGCTAAAACTTCAAGCACAGTGGGAAAAACTCAGCTGTAAGTGTCCTAAGGTGACATGGGTGTTGGTTCTTCTGATAACACACCTGAGCTCATTGTTCCTCAGTTTCCTTCAAATGCCCACAGAGACACAAGAACAGGAGAGTGTGGAGAACCACACAGCACTGAGAGAGACAGAGAGAGAGGCTCATGCCCACAGTGATGGAGGACTCCCTCAGATTACTCAGAGACTGTGAGATAAAGATGTGCTGACCAGATGGGATCATCCAGAGACTGGGCCTCATCTTCTTTCTGCTCAGGGTCTGAGAAGGAACCAGAGTAGAAAGAATTTATCCATTTATTAGATTGGCGATGTCTACCAAGCTCTCCTCTCTCAGGATCCCAAGAGACAAAAAACAAAAACAAAACAAAACAAAACCCACAACAAACAAAACAAACAAATTAAAAAAAAAACAACTGAAACTGAGCAGGAAGGACAAACCCACTAACATGTGATAAAACAAAAAACCCCAAAAACCCATATCCACAAAAAAGAAGAGCCCAGAGAACAAACTTGCTGCAGGAATGGCATGGAGAGATGGCTCAAGAAGCAAAACCTTGGGAAGGACCACTCCTATAAATTTGTAATGACTGATTGCAGTGAGTTCAAGGCCAGCCAGGACTGTGGAGCAAGACTGTGTCTCAGCTTAAACCCCAATCAAATAGTTGGATATAAGCAATTTCACAAAATTCAACTTATTATACATTCAACCAAAGACAGAAAACAAGCAAACACCACACACATACACACAACCATCATAGAATAAGGACTCAGAAACTAGAGTGTAAATCTTAGTTATGGTAATAAATATAGTCCGGTGTGGTGACACATGGCTTTAATCATAGCACTCAGAGTCTGCGACTGGAGGATTGCTGTAATCCAGGTCGGTGTGGGCTCCAGGCTGTCCTGGGATGCAGAGTCAGACCTTGTCTTAAAAGCAAAACAAGTTGTTAGTTCCAGGCAAACACCAAGGCAAATAAATAAATAACAAATAAATAAAGTTTTTTTTAAAAAAAAAAAAAAAAAAAAAAAAGCAAAACAAGTGACTGGAGAGATGCTCAGTGATTTAGAGCACTTGCTGCTCTTGCGGAGGACCTGGGTTTAGTTCCCAGCACCCATGTCAGCAGCTCACAACTGCTTGAAGCTCCAGCTCCAGGAGATGTGAGAGCCTTCTTAGGCCTCTGTGAGTATATGCACAACTTCTCCCCACCACACATACATATGTAAAAATATAAACAAATCCTTCAAAACAACAACAATAAATGTAAATGGAACAGATTCTCTTATTAAGAAGACTATAAGTTGGATTAAGCTGTATACTCAAAGCCCCTCTGCTCAACAAACAGAACTATGTAGCCAATGCATACTAACTAAATGTAGCCAAAAGAAGGTGAGAGTGTAGTTCAGATACTGTCCAAGTGAAATTCAACAGCAAATGTATGGACAGAATGAAGAAAGTCATCTGTATTTCATAATGAAGACAGGCTGAGGGGGCTGATAGGGATCTGTGCCCCATCATTTGTCATGGTAAATGTTGGAAATGTGAAGAGAAATAGAGAGAAACCTACACTGTCCTGTTGCCTCTTTTTCATCCTTTGGTTTTCCCTAAACTTGAGAAGGAAAAGAATCTCCCCCACCCCACCAATGAGCTGGAGCCAGCAAAGTGGGAATGCTGGCCCAATGTGCCTGTGGAGATCTTTGCCCCCTTGTCTTAAGTGTGGGTTTTGTACATGTCACTAGAAAATATGACAGGGTCTGAGAAGGGGTCCCAACCCTAACCATTTCTGTAAAACTCTCCATATTACCTTCTTAGAAACTAGAAACCGCTAATTTTAAAACAGTCTGCAGGGTGGGCTTGGATAAGCATTTGTGAACCTGTCTTAAAAAGATATTTGTTCAATATGGTGGTGCATATGTGTGATCCAGCACCCTGGAGGAGAGGCAGGGGGATTATTGCAAGTGTAAGGCCAGCCAGAGGAGAGTCCCAGGCTAGCCAGGGCTAGAGTGAGATTCTGTCACAAAAAAGATTTAACATATTTTTCTCAGCATTTGATTTATGACATAATCGTAGCTATAACTATCATCTGAGTGAGCGTGTGTGTGTGTGTGTGTGTGTGTGTGTGTGTGTGTGTGTGAGAGAGAGAGAGAGAGAGAGAGAGAGAGAGTATAGAATGTGTATGGTCTAGGAGTGTTGTATATGTAAGTATGTTGTATATGTGTGTGTGTGGCATATCTCCTATCCACACACTGAGAACTGACATTTTTCTGGCTCTTACATTACACTTTTATGTTTCCATAAATCACATTCTGTAATTATAATGCAATAAAACCAAAAATTTATAACCTTAGCATGGATGTCTAACAGGCCTCTTCTAAATTAGGTCAAAGCAGAGGAAAAGACTGGAATCATAGCTTTTAAATTTCTGGGTATGGTGACGCTGCTCTCTGCCCCAAGTCTAATGTTCTTGTTCTGAAGGAATAAAAGGAGAATGAGATCAGGAACCAGAGGGTGGTTCACACATCAGCTGAGGCTGTGAGGCTCAGAATCGTGGGCGGCCCTGTGTGTTGGGGATGCACAGCATTCCTGAGGAGCATAAGAAAACAGAAATGGTCTCAGAGGACAAGAAGGAGCCATCCATGAAAGCCACTGTGAGGTGGGCTGGAGAGGCAGCTGAACCGGTAAAGTGTTCATTGCAAAAGCCTGAGAATGGAGTTTGACACCCAGCACCCATGTAAAAAGTTGAGCTGGCTGGCAAGCTGACCTGGTGAGTATCTCCAAGTTTGATGACTCAAGTTTGGTCTCTGGCACCACATGGTAGAAGGAGGATATTGACTCCTGCAGGCTGCCCTGTGCCCTCCACAGACACCGTAGAACAAAAGCTGTGGGGCCGGAGAGATGGGTCTGTGGTTAGGGTGGTGTCCTTCTCTTATAGAGGACCTGAGTTCACTTCTCAGAACCATTCCAGGGAGCTCCAAACCAACTGTCACTCTAGCTCCTGGAGTTCACAGGCCAGGCAGCCTACCCTAAAAGTGTCCCAAGCCAGTGAGAGACTGAGTGTCAAAAACAAAACGGAGGACACCTGAGGAATGACACCTGAAGGTGTCCTATGGCTTCCACAGACCCACACATGCACACAGACATGGCCTAATCCTGAGAGAATTGCATCCCAGAGATGATGTTCCATCAGGTCTCATTTCTCCCAGTCCAGGAAGCTGAGCTCAGGGCCAGATTGCAGGGGTGGACTTCTAACTGCACCCCACAGTAGGAAGACAGGGAGGGCTCAATGTGGCAGGGGCTCTGATCCAACAATCACCTCCCAGAGGCCCTGCCTTCTAAGCTTGCCATCCACACATGGGTTTGGAGAGATACAGCATTTAGTACACGTCAAACCTGTCCTGGGGGAGGCAGACACTTAAATGACTTCCAGAAGCTCTTCACTGCTCTCTCTTCCCACCATGCCACCATTCTCCTGGGTACTTGAGTAGGAGGACAGTTCCACAACAGATGAAGTAACTGTTCCCCAAACAGTCTTCCCCCAAGATCATAGGGGTTTAGCCATTGTATAGTCTAGAGGCTCCTGAAGCTTGACATCCTAGAAACACTTGACCCCTGCTTGCTTCTAAAGGGCCAGAATGGCCAGTATATTTGCCTGGTACACACATAGCAAAACCACATGCAACGCCACTCCAGGGCGGCTTGATTCTCCAGCACCCATCATCCTAAGCAGCTGGACATGGAAACAGAAAAAGTTGAGACACTGGGGAAAAAGGAAGCAGAGGGGATAGACAGAGGCTGGTGTGTTCCTGGCATCTGCTCAGCCTGCTCATCCTCCACTCCCCACCCAGTCAACCAAGCTCTCTTGTTCCTCTGACTGCAGTAGGGGAGGTGATAGCAAGGACACAGTGCTCAGAGGTGACGGAGGAGGAGCCAAGTCCTGGGTACCATGCCACCACTAACATCCCAGCTTGTTCCATGCCCACAATGAATGGTGACACAGCCACTCCTGTTCATTCATCACTGTTGAAAGGCATAGGCAGAGTAGGTAGCAGGCATGCACCTACATCAGTTGTTGCTGTCTGCCTGGAATGGGACATGCTTCAATCTGCCAGGGCATGGTCCTCTCATGCCCACGTCAAATCTTGGTCTGGGTGAGACCCACCGCTGAATCTGGGTGCCATATGGCTGAGTCACCCTTGGCTTTGCCTCCAGTTCTGTCAAAAACTGAGGCTGACTGCTTGAACTGCCCATGCAGTGTTAACGCTGGAAATGTCCTGATACTCTGAGCTGGCCCTGCCGCCAACCTCCTGGGCCACTATCTCCTGTCCATGAGACTTTGGCAAGTGCCATCAAAGACCTGGCACCTTCTAAGTAAGGACTGGGGCCTGAGGCCAGGTGTCCGGCAAAGCCTCTGAGAGTTGGGGTGGGTGGAGCTACCTGGGGTGGAGCTTTGTGAGGGCAGGGCTTTTGTGGCTAGACACTCTGGAGAAGCAGAGGGCGTGGCTGTGGGGGTGTGGCTTCACAGCTGAACTATGAATCGAGAGTTTTGGCTTGGGATTCAGGGACTTGGCACAAAGTCAGAACCAGAGGTAAGACAGCTGTGGGCTGCTTCTTGTCTCTGGAGGGTCCAGCCTGGATCAGCTGGAATTGGCCAACTTCCTGATGGTTCTGGTTATGATGTAGCCACGAAACACCCTAGAGGCAGCACTTTAGAGTGACTTCTGTGGCTTGACTTTCTCTATTCCCAGCACTCTTGGTTGTGATCGATCTCTCTTTCACTCAGCAGACATCTATTGTGGATATGAATACTGGGAACACAGCCGTTAACAGGATGAACTCAGTCCAGCTCTGGATTCCTCCCCTCAGAGGGGAGAAACGGCATAAGCCAGAGCCTCAGCTCTAGGAAGGGACACATCAGCATGGCCTCGGGCTGGGAGGTGGGGGAGGGGTGCCCGGACACTCAGGAGCTTGCAGGGTGTTGGACACCAAGGTGCCTGGATGCACAGGCCTTGCTGAGTACTGTCCTTGGTCTGGTATCTCCAGTACCATCTGTCTTCAACCCAGACAGCTTCAGAGACTTACTGCAGGGGTACTCCAGGAGCAGGTGTGGCCTCTTTAACCTGGGCTGTCTGAGGCCCAGTCCCCAAAAGGAGTGACCGCTGCAATGACCCTCTGAGGTGGCACAGGGCTCTCAGTCTTTAAGATTGGTATCACATTACCTGTGATCTCTCTCTTCAGACCCTTTCTGTTGGGAGCCTTCACACACACACACACACACACACACACACACACACACACACACACATATATGAAGGAACCACCATGGACTCCAGGGGGAGGGTGGGGTGATTGGGCCTTGGGAAAGACATCCCACAGAGCCACTTGAGGTTTAGAAATGTGTCTTGGAAGAAATGAGTCTTACGTAGAGGCCCCAAGACTAACTGTCAGGAGCTTGTAGGTGAGGAGGAGGAGGAAAATGCATGTTCGAGAAGAACGTGAGAAAGATGTAGACGTGCTGAAGCCCACTGTTATGCCTTGTGTCACATGCTCACAGAAGGAGGGGAGAGGGACAGGTGGGGACAGGCCATCAGGAGAGCCTCAGGCCCCTGCTAAGGGGACGCTGTATTCCGTGCACCTTCACATCTGTGAGGCCTAGGAACCTGAGTGTTTACATAAACTCTCCAGATTTTTAAGTGTCAGCCAACAATTAAAAATCAGGCCAAATAAAATATCACTTTGAGTAAAACAGAAAGTCTAAGCGACTCTGCAACATCCTGGATGTTGTATGTGATATCTGTAATTAGAGAATATATGCAATTTTCCCACTCAACATGTACTGAATATTTTCCGTGTTTGTGTAATCTGCTAAAAGCTATTTACAACAATTATATAACACTTAGGACATGTTGGAATTTGCCTTTCATTTTACTCCCTGGTAGATGCCAAGCTTGTTGGGTGGAGTCTTGGATACACCCCGGCCTGGTTCATTGTTTCGGTGCCCACAGGACAAGCTACACAGAAATAGCAAATGTGCTTCTTCCTTGAGGGCCTCAGAGACCTCAGGATGTCAGTGCTGGGAAGGCTATCATTGACTCAGCTTTTCTCGTCTTTCCATATAAGCCAAGAAAACTCATTTCTTGTCTAAGATGGCAGTGCAATGGAGGGTTGTCCGTTAGTGTGAACTGAGGCATGTATATATGTGCCTGTGTGTATACATGTGTTTATGTCAATACCAACTTTTTTAAAAAAAGATTTATTTTTATGTTTGTGTTTGTTTTTCCAACAAGTGGCTATAGGGCCCAGAAATTCCAGAAAAGAGTGTCAGAATCCATGGAGTTTACTGGAGTTACAGATATTTGTGAGTTGTGGGGTGGGTGCTAGGAATCAAACCTGGGTCCTCTGCAAGAGCAACAAGCACCCCTAGCTGACAAGTCACCTCTCTAGCCCTGTTTTTGATTGAAAAGATCTCCATTTGGTCCACTGTAGGATAGTCTGTCTGGGTATAGAATTCTGGTTATACAGAATGCTATGAAGTCACACTGTAGAGATGGTGGAGCCAAGTCTGTTTCCAGCATGTCTTGGTGGCATAACTGTGCATGTAGTTGCACTTTCACCAAAGTGCATACCAGAGCAGTTCCCCTCTCTGCAAAATCCACGCCCACTGTCTTCAGTGGTCACACCCCATTCTCCAAGTTTCCCCATTTCACTTTGTCATTTGTAAAATGTCTTGTAGATGATATCATACAGCATGGAACTTTCCAGGCTCTTTGCCTTTGCCCAGCACCATTAACTTTGAGTCATTTAAAATAACTGTGAGGTCTTCCTCTTTGCTGCTGACTGGTCCCTGGCCAGGACTTACTGCCATTTATTTGTCCATTCACCCAGGGATAAGTCAGTTATTTCTATTTGTGTTTGTTCCTTTCTCATCACTGAGATAAAAACCTGGCATAATTTAATAAAGAAAAAGTCAGATGCATTAAGTTTGTCCCTGTCACCCCAGCACTCAGGAGAACGGCAGGAGGATCAGGAGTTCAAGGCCATCCTTAGTTGCATATTGAGTTCAAGGTCAGACCATGCATGAGACCCTATCTTAGTCACTGTTCTATTGCTGCGAAGAGACACCATGATCACACCAACTCTTATATAAGAAAGCATTTAATTGGAACTTGCTTGTAGTTTTAGAGTTTTAGTCCATTATTTCATGGTGGGGAGCATGGCAGTGTGTAGGCAAACATGGTGCTTTTGAAGTAGCCGAAAGGTTCACATCTGGATCTGCAGGCAGCATGAAAAGAAAGCTACTGGCCCTGGCTTGTATTTTTTGAAACCTCAAAGCCCACCTCAGTGACACACCTACTCCAACAAGGCCACACCTCCTAATCCCTCTCAAGCAGTGCCACTCCCTGGTGGCTAAGCATTCACAGTCTGAGGTCTCAACCCACATGTCCTTGGCCCTGCTGCTTTGGGTCAGTGGGGAAGAAGCACACTATGGTAGGTAGGACATGGTAGCAGAGGTTTGCTTACCTTGTGGCATCAAGAAGCCAGCAGGGGCATTAGCTGGGGTGGATTCCCAGTACTGCTATCAAGACTCGCCTCTAATGACTTCACTCCCCACATTGAGCTTTAATTCCCAATAATATAATATACTTTTAGTACATGAAGGGTAAAGCACAATATAGACCAAACTATAGCCCCAGTTTGGGGCATTATATATAGATCCAAAATAAGAAGTGGCAGGCAAGTTTTGTGTTGTGTGCATAGATGTTTTCTTTTTCCTCCCTTTTCTCCTCCTCCTCCTCCTCTTCCTCCTCCTTCTTCTGAGACAGGGTTTCTCTGGAACTTACTTTGTAGATCAGGCTGGCCTTGAACTCACAGAAATCCTCCTGCCTCTATCTCCCGACTGCTGGGATTGAAGGCCTGGGCCACCATGCCCAGCCGTTTTTTCCTTTAGTGAAATACTCAGAGTGGGGCTGCTGAGCATTGGGATATATATCGGCTCTCACTATGCATTCCTGCCCTTAAGGCTGGACAGGTTCAGCTGCTCTACATTCTTGTCCACACTTAGTATTCTCAGCATTTGTAATTTTAGCTCCTCAGATAGATATACAGTGGCCTCTTGCCATTTTTTTTTATGATTAGAAAAAATTTAAGTGTACGTGAGTGCATGCGTGTGTGTATGTGTGTGCACGCAGGTATGTGCATGTCAATGCAGATACCTGAAGAACACAGGAGAGGGTGTCAGATCCCCTGAAGCTGGTGTTACAGGTAGTTGTAAGCCACCCAACATGGATGCTGGGAACCAAAATCAGGTCCTCTGCAAGAGCAGCAAACACTCTTTAACTACTGGGCCAACTTAGTTTATGACTTCTCATACCCGCTCACAGCAGCCACACATACAGAGAACGGTGCCCTCGGCTTTCTGCCGTCCCTGTCTGCAGCCCCTTCTGTGTGGTCCTCTGGCTTCCTTCTTGCCCTCACTCACATCACAGTGAGGCTCCCCAAGGCCCACGAACCTGCAGTTCAATTCCCAATTCCAGAGCTGGACCAAGAGCTTGCCTCCAGCTGGGTGATGGACACCCCCTCTCCTCCTCCTCAGCAGTCTCTGCGCACAGCTGCCAGGCCTCCTCACCAGAATGAGAACCTGCGTGCTCCTGACTCTTGTCTGTAGTGCTGGAGGCTTTGCAGCATCACCCTGGTTATGTATCCTGGCCAGCTGTCAGGGCCTCTGACAGTGAGGTCCCTACCACCCCAGCACTCAGTGATCACCAATCTCATCTGGACTGGATACACTACTTGGTGTGTGTTTATTTATTTATCTTAGAGTTTCATCTGCTTTTCCAAATATGCAAAGATGGGAACTAGAATACAAGGTACAGAAACAGAGTGAGGACAACATCTGCTCTAGAATATTCTTAAAGGGGTTACGAAGTGACCTCCCAAAATCCTTCTTAAAAATTCAAACCCCGAGCCTCAGAATGTGACAGCATTTGTCAATGGGTCATTGAACATGTAGGATGATACCACAAGGTAAGGTCATCAACAGAAGGTTGGGTCCTCAATCCAGGATGATGTCCTTCTAAGAAGAGAGACATTGGTCATAGAGTCACAGAGAGAAGGCTTGGTGATGATGGACGGAGGCATGTCATGTGATTGGCCACAAGCCAAGGACTCCTGGCAAGACCAAGAGTTGGATGAGATAGGATGGCAACTTCCCTAGAATCCAGGGAGCAAGCAGGGCTCTGCTATACCAAGAACCTAGACTTCATCCAGAGCTGAGGACACAGAAGAGAATATGTCTCTGCTGTTAAAACCATCCAGACTGTGGTTGGAGTAGCCAGGTCCTGGAGCTAGCTCTGTGAACATTTTGCCAAGCAACTGGTCTCCCCCACTTTCGAGCTACCACAAGGTAGAGTGCAAACCTGAGGCAGGGCTTGGCATGACAGTCAACCCATCAAGGCAAGGTCTCTGGATTTCCTGGAGCTCTCATCCTCACCCCAAAGCCTGTGACGAAGCCTTTGGTGGTTCCTTAGCCAGAGAGTCTAGCTTTACTGGGAAGTTCTAGGCCAGCGAGAGACCCTGCATTGTTTATGGATGGCCTAGCCAGCCCACAGGCCTCTTAGTGAAAACCCACAGATTAGGGCATGGCTGGGTGAGCGACCCCACACAGTCTTTTGACTTCCTGCAGAGGTTCATGGGGCTCCATGTGCTACCCCCATCTCTGGGTGTGCAGGGCTAGCAATCAAGACCTGCCTCACAAAAATATGAGCTGTGGAACTCAGAAGAGAGCCTGGGAATTGGGTCAGACCATAGCCTCCCGGGCAGCTTAGTGGGAAGGGCAAGGGCGAGGCCAGGAAGAGAGCTCCCAACCTGGTATACAGCACGCTGCTGCAAGGCCTCCAGTGTGGAGTTGCCTTTGGCCCAGAAAAAGTGGACCGGGCAGCTTGGTGTCTCCACAGGAGTTTCCTGGAAGTCATTGTGATAGTTCTCAGGCCTTCTTGGAACCGGGGGCATTAGGAAGCAGGCTGCAATGGGATGGCAGCCCTGGGGACAGTGGGGTGAAGGTGTTGGGAGTGGCATAGTCTTGGGAGTGGCAGAACCATCCAGAATATTTCCTCCAAAGGCTCTGAAGAGATAGCTTAGTCTGCAGAGTGTTTGGTGTATAAGCCTAAGGACTCAAGTTTCATTTCCAGACATGATGGAATATGCTTGGAATCCAGCACCAGGGAGGCAGAGACAGGCAGATCCCTGCAGCTCACTAGCCACCCAGTCTACTCTTTCAGGCCTCTGAAAGACCTTGTCTCACAAAGCAACACACTGAGGGATAAAACACACATTCTCTCCTGTCTCTCTCTCTCTCTCTCTCTCTCTCTCTCTCTCTCTCTCTCTCTCTCTCTCTCTCTCTCTCTCTCGGAAAATCCAGCCCTTCCTGATCCCAGATGAACTTGCTTCTTGCACATGAAGTGGAGGAATCTTTTCCTCTCCATATTTAAACTTTTATTTTTAAATTACAATTTAGCTATTTATTTGATTTCATATACATGACTATGTGTGCACCATGTGAGTGCAGTGCCTGAGAAGGCCAGAGCTGGCATCATAACCCGGAACTGGAGTTAGAGACGGCTGTGAGCTGCTGCATGGGTTCTGAGAACTGAATCTGGGGCCCTGTAAGAGCAGTCAGAACTTAATCATTAACTTACAGTCAGGCTTAATCATTGAGCCTCATTCCAGCTCTAAGCTTTTATTTTGAAAAATAAGATGCAAAGTTGTTAGGCTGTAAAAGTATCTGGCGATTCCTCAATTTCTCCAAAACACTGAGGAGAGGAGCAGGGGTGTATGCAGGCTGGCAATCCAAGCACTCAGGAAGCAGAGACAGGAGGGCCACAGGTTCAAGGCCAGCCAAAAATTATATATGGAGTTATAGGACAGTGCGGCCTGCACAGAGAGACCTTGTGTTGGGAGAAAAGGGGAGGAAGAGGGAGCTGGAAGGGGAGAGGGGAGAAAAACAGCCTTTGTAGGTTGCAAGCACAGGACACCCCCTTCCGAGGATACCCTGCCCAGGGGTGGATGAATCCAATGTCTTTCGAATGTGTGTGTTCAGCAAAACTCAGCAACTGTCTGCCAAGTTCTTTTTCATTTCATTATTAAGCCAGGGTGTTTTCTAAGGTCCCTCAGCTTATTTTGGGGTGGGTGTTCAGCTGGTGTCTAGGTGGCCCAAGCTCTTCCCTGGCTTATAAACAGGAAGTTGGCTTCTGCCAGCACTGAGCATACTTGACCATGGAGCATTTCAAGAGTCCTCTCAGGGGGTTCAAACATCCTCTTTCCTGTGATTGGTGACTGGAAGGGAAAACCAGGACAGCCGCAGACCTGGTGAGGGCTCATGGGAAGGTGTGTGCCCCACCTGGTAGTCCAACATCATTTGGGTTTCTATTGGAGCCAAGAGGTAACATGGAACTGGGTGCAAAATGTGACTTCTGGATTCTTCTCAAAGGGCTGAGCAGGTCCCAGGCTGACTCTGCCTCCATGTGTGTTCAGACATTCTGTCTCTCTTCTTGTGCCCTGTGCCCTGGAATGACATGGTTTCCAGTATGCTTTCCTCAGATCATGTCGTGTGTGCCCTCCCCCCCAGCTCTGTTTCTTTGCCTGAATTGTAAAGCTTCTGCCCCTAATGGTCTCTGAGGTAAAATCCTAAGTGACGGTTCCACGAACGAGACCAAGGGGTGGTCAGATCAGAGGTGCTGGCCACTGACTTCATCTTGAATGAAGTATGCAGTTCTAAGATTCATTTTGTACCCTGGTGTTTATGAATGTGTGTGTGTGTGTGTGTGTGTGTGTGTGTGTGTGTGTGTGTGCAGGTACACATCTGTGACCATCCATGTGGAGGTCAGAGGTTAACCTTGGCTATCATTCCTCAGGTCCTGTCCACTGTTATTGTTTTGAGACAAGGTCTCACTATGTAGGTCCTGACTGGCCTGGAACTTAATATGTAGACCAGACTGACCTCCAACTCAGTTTGCCCGAATCTGTCTCCCGGTGCTGGAATTAAAGGCCTGTACCATCACCATCCTCTTTTTTGAGATGACATCTCTCACTGGCCTTGAACTTGACTATTAGGTCATGTTAGCTGACCAGGGAGTCCCTGGGATCTGTGGCTTTTTCACACTCATTCTTGGTGTTGAACTCAGGCCTTTAGGCTTATTCAGAAAACCATTTACCATCTGAATCGTCTCCCCAGATCTCCTCATTCCAAAATGTCAGCAGGGCAAGGTGCAGAGCTGAAGCAGGGCTTGTTATAGCAGGCTTTCTGTCAGCCAAGCTACTGCAGGTCAGGTCTGTGGACATCCTGCAGCTCTTCCCCTTATAAAGGCTACAGGACCGTGCCTATAGCCTTTGGTGGCATAAAGTTTCCAAGGTCAATGTCCTAGGTGCTAAGCTTCTCAGGTCTGTAGCAGGGTTTGCAGTAGCATGAAAAACATAATGGAGATGCTGCACTGTGTGTGTGTGTGTGTGTGTGTGTGTGTGTGTGTGTGTCTGTGAGATGGGTCTAGGGAAGAGAGAAAGCAGATGAGAATTCAGAGTGGGGCCCGGCCCCTCTTTTGGGTCTCTGCAAAGCATTGCCTCATAAGAGTGGTATTTTTTCCTGCACACAGTCCAAGTGGGCTTGCCCAGGAGCCTGCCCCGGTCATTTGCAGGGAGAGTCTATGGGAACAAGAAACACCCGCCCTGTACCCAGAAGCACTTCCCTACAGAGCTTGGGCCCCAGGGAATTCCCATGTTGTTGCCCAGGAGAGCTGGCCAGTGGGCAGAAGGCTTTGCTGCCAGGCCAAGGCTAGTGGAGAGTCCCAGAGTCTGCCGTCCTGTGCTTCCCTAGGCTAGACAGTATGGGCAAGCTGCTGTGAGAGGGGAGGAGAGTGAAGGCCACTGAACATCTCTCCACTCCCCTCCTCCTGACCCATTTCCTGCTTTACACAGGGCTGGCCTAGGCTTCTCAGCCCCTTTCCTGGGCTTCTGGTCAGGTGTCACCTCTGGGGCTTCTTTCTCCTGCAAGGAGAAGTTTCCCCACTGTGGGAATCATCAGGGACTAGTGCCCTGGGGGAGGTGCTCCCTGGGGAGCAGAGCCCACGTGCACAGTTGCAGCAGCCTGGTTAAGCAGGACTTCAGGACTTCAGGATCAAGTTTTGTACATAAGTAAGTTTGAGTTTTTGCGTAGCTAATGGGTATGTGGATTATACACCTATCATCTTGGCCACCAAGGAAGCTGAGGCAGGAGGATTGCTTAAATCCAGGAGTTTGGGGTCAACTTGAACATCTCTCTCTCTCTCTCCATATATATATATATATATATATATATATCGCTATATATATATATATAGCTATATATGTATGTATATATTTAGTCAGGGCTTCATGTAGCCCAGGTTGGCTTCACATTCACTAAGGCTGACCTTGAATTCCTGTATCTGATGCTGGCCTTGGGCTTCCGATCCTCCTGCCTCCATCTCCTAAGTGCTGGGCTGACAACTTGCTCCACCATACCTGGCCTGAGACCTTGTCTCCTAAAAATTCTATAAATAGAAATGCAGTCACAGCCCAAACATTCCCTCCCTTCATTGAGGTTGTGGGCATGGCCCCCAAACACCCTTTTTGTCAAACTGAGCTGTATCACACATGGGCATGCTGCCTTGGTTATGTCACTGCCTAAGGTTCCTTGGGCTTGCAGCTTCTAGGGTCACAGGTGATCTGACATAATTTCTGCTGGGCCAGTCTATCTTGGGACACATGGAGTCAAAGACACCCCTGTTCTTACCCTGGTCCTGGCTTTGGCCTCCAGCTCCTTCTCAGCAGGTAGCCTGTGGGTCAAGGGCAGTGAGTTTTGCTTTCTCTGGGTTTCTTGTGAAAGTGAAAATCCAGCTCCAGGTCCAGGCCCACCTCTGGCTAGAAGCCAATGGGTCCCCACCCAAAGCCTCGCCCACGGGCAGGCATTTTTGTGAGTTGGCATTTCCTGCTTGAGGCTGTGCCCAACCCCTCTTGCCCCCTCCCCCTCCCTTCCCTGCCAGGCTCTCCTTGTCTCTTGGAGAAGGGGCTGAGAGGTCCTGTGTCTGCAGGACAATTCCTCCCGCCTTCTCCAGCCCTTCTGTTGCTTCTGGGTCCCAAGAGGAAAAGATAGCTTGAGTATGTCTGAAAACAGAAACTCAACAGGCTATAGGTGCATGTGATCGAATCTGACCATTAATTGGAAAGAGAGAGAAAGCTCATTTTCCCAAATAGTTCTCTGATGCCACACATGCATACAGTGCATACATGTTTCTTATAAAACAATTAAAATGAGATGAACTGAAGCATCTATTCAATAACCCTTCCTCATTTCTCTTTATGCCTTCATCTGTCCCCCTTTCCTCTCCCCTCTTCTTTCTTGCTCAGCATAGATGTTCTGTGGTGATTTCCTCAGAGATAAACTATCTTGGAGGGAAGTTCAATAAGAGACAGGACGTTCGAAGAGGAGGTGGAATATTCCATCCTGCAGAGAAGATCTTTAAACTAAGAAAGTAAACAACTCAAAAGCTACAGGAAGTCCCTGAAACTGACCAGATTCATTAGATCCCTCCTTCCCCAAGCATATAAATGCATTATGGACTGTTGGGAGACACGCTCAGACTAGCTGAGCTACATATGAGAAGTGGAGACCAGCCTAGCTGCTTGCTAGTTGACCTGAGCCACAAGGAAAGGACATTCTCCAACCTATTGAGCTGCTTGTAGGCTTTGAAGTGAACTCTAGGCTTCCAGCCTTTGTGAGTTGTCACCCATGCTGGGGTAGGCTTCAGCGATGAGTCATTTCTGCTCCTGTAAGTAACCCCTAATCCAGATTCCTGTGAGTAACCACAAGAAAATGACTAGTTCACAAAAGTGGACTTTGATGGTATCTGTTCTTTGGTCTGTCATTCTTTCTCTGTTTGGGGTCAATAGGCATTTATGTTGTGTCTTCCCAGGAAAAGTGTGACATAGCATGCGCTATTTAAATTCAGCTCTAGTGGCTTCCAAGCCAGTGTGGAGTCAGCTGACTGGATTCCCATCTTGTAAACAACACCTTCTCTCTGTGTTTTCACATGGAGAGAGGGAGACATAGAACATTCTCTCACATCTTAGCTCCAGCCTCAGGACCTCATCTACCCTCAGTTACTTCTTGAGGACCAGTCTCTAAAATTTGTCACATTAGGGCTTAGGATGACATATGAATGCTTGGGTGAGTGACACAATCTGAGTGAGGAGGTCTGAAGTGAGCCAGGGCAGGGCCTGATGTAGCTTCTACAGGTTCCTGGAGGCCGTTAAGAGAGCTGGGTGTGGCTGGCAGCTACAGGTGGAGACTGTGGACTCAACTGATAGAGGCTGGCTGGAAGGGGGCCCAGGAAGGCCTGGCACATCCACTGAAGAGGGCATGCTGGCCATAAGCTGAGTACTTTGGACTCCAGAGGTAAGGGAGAAGCACTGGGGGAACTGCAGAGCATGGGTGCTGGGTCAGGAAGTGGCCCCAAATGTCACAGAAGAGGATAGTTTTGTGTCTAGCAGGAGCAGATCAGTTGCTGGCTGGGACTAGATGAATTCTTACATAACTGAGAAGGATGGGCTTTATAGAATGTGTGGCTGCATCTCCATTGTCTGTATTACAAAGGGGAAAATGGCTGTTTCTCACTCTACAGCTGTGCGCATATATGTATGTGTATATGTGTGCATATATGTTTGTATGTGTGTATATGTATGCATATATGTGTGCATGTGTGTATGTGAGTGTGGAGAACAGACGTCAGTCAGGTGTCTACCTTAATCTCTTTCTACCGTTTGATATTTTTGAGACAGATGCTGAGCCTGGAGCTCAGTGGTTGATTACGCTGGGTACCCAGTGTTCTGGGATTCTTCCGTCTCTGCCATTCAGATGTGCTATCCCACCCAGCCTTTTATGTGGATGCTGAGATCCAAACTCTGGTCCTTGTACAGCAAGCTCTTTACCGACCGAGCCGCCTTCCTAGTTCCTGTCTCATGGTTTTTGTTATATTAAAACCTTCCCATGTTGTCCAGGTCTAGTAGCCCAGCCAGGTGGTATAAACCAAAGGTGGCTGTGCCCATCATTCACCTCCAAGACTTCTCATCTTCTCAAACTGAAACTCTGTCTGCCAGCCCCTGCCACCCCATCCTGATGTCTGCCTCTGTGGTTCTCATGACCCTAGGGGCCTCCTGCTTGGAAGCCCCCAGCTTCCTTGTGCCTGGTTTATTTCACTCACCCCAGTATCCTCAATCTTCCCAACCCCTCCATGTAGCAGGAGGCATTTTTCAAGGAGTCCTATAGGTTCTCCACCTACAGCAGTTATGAAGGGAACTGGGGAGGGAGCTGCTCCTACCTATACCCCGTCTCCCGGGGGACCCTGGGCCTCCCTCATGGAAACCCAGCCCCACTGGAAATGGACAGACATGGCGCCCTGCTCCCACAGGTTACACATCACAGTGGTTCTTTTTCTTCCTTCTTTCTCTCTTTCTTTCTTTTTTTCTTTTTCTCGTTATTTCTTAAGTTTTTTCAAGCAAAGTGTCCAATAATTGACTCCTTCTCTTATCGCCTTCTTTCCCCTCTTGTATCTGCCACCCCAGCCTTCTTTCAACAAATAGTTTTGTTTTCTCATTTTGAAATAGGATCTGTCCTAAAACTCACTACATAGACCAGGCTGGCCTGGAACTCACAGAGATCTGCCTGCCTCTGCCTCCCCAGTACTGGGACTAAAGACCTGCCAAGATGGCTGACTTTGCAAACAAAAGAGATGTTAAGTAGAAGGCTGGTCATACTGCTCATCTGGCAGGGTGCTCTACAAAAAGTCCTGGGTTCAGTCCCCAGCTCTGCATAACCAGGCATTGAGTCATCACAGCAATGGGGGCATGAGGAAGAAGGATCAGAAGTTCAAGACCTTACTCCACATTTGCACTGTCTGCTGGGACTACATTCTCTACAGCCTTCCCCCACTTGAAGGACATTTGTGTGTCCTTCACCTTCCACTCAGGTGACTGTGAGTCAGGCTGCTGTGGATGCGCATGGGCAGGTCTCAGAGTTTGTATGAATTTTCAGCTCCTTTGGCCAAATACCACAGAGTATGGAGTGCCATTGTGGGGCTGTGTGTGACAGGGCCTGACTGTTATAAAAGAAAGTATTTGCAGAGGACAATGGACCCTGTTTCTCCAGCGGGTCTCTCCTGCCCGAGGGGATCTAAATGTCCCTGAGCTCTAGTCTGACCTTTCTGACCTCTGAACTCTGACCTCTTTCCTGTCCCTTCCTACCACTGAACTTAATGCCGGTGTCAGCCATACCCACAGGCTTGGTTTGGGCTCCTCTCAGACTAAGATAGTGACTGGGTGGGTGGGAGCTTGTTACCTAGGGGAGCTGGTTCCAGGCATCCTCAGCACAGCAGGAGAAAGAAGCCCATAGCATAAGCTCTGGTGATGACTGAACAGAAGGGACTCGATCCTTGACAGTGAGGACTGGGGAAGAAAGTCTGTCATCAACGCAGGTTTCTCCTCTCACAGCTGTACAGGGACAGCTCCAAAGGCCTGTGAGAAGCTGAGGCAGAGAGCCATGCTTGATGACTGTGGGCAGGAATTTGGCTTGGATGCAGCTGGAGAAGAATGGGGATAACTGCTGAACACCAGAACTTTCCTCTGCTCTCAGGTCCCCAAGTTCACCCCTCACCTCTTCATGCTGACTCTTCCCTGACTCAGGAGCCCCTCCAGTCAAGAGCCTAGTCCTCCCATAATGCCTTGCAGCACTTGCTCACCCTCTGAGCCCATCTGTGTAAGCACACTTCACTTCTGAAATTTCTTTTGGTTTCCCTGTTTGCCTTTGTGACAGACAAGACTTGCCCAGTCCCTGCTCCTTCACTGTCTCCAGCCTAAGGTGAACAGTCTGTGTCCCCACCTCCTAGTGGCTTTCCCGTGGCCTTTTCCTAAGGCCAGTCTTTGTCCACATTGTGTTTGGCTGGTAGATGGTTCCCATGACATTCCTTCTTCCATGACCCTGTGACCCTTCAATGCCTCCTCAGGATGAGAATTCTCCACCTGGAATTTCCAATGTTATTTCAGGCCAGTGGTTTCATGGGACGGACAGTAAACTCTTTTGGGGCCAGGGGACCATTGCCCTGTCCACCTTTGTGCTCAGACAGGCTCAGTTTGTGGACTTGACTCTGTCCCTTGCTAACTGTGACTTGCTTGCACCCCTTTGCTGTGGTTTTTGTTTTGTTTTTGAAATCTCTTTTGCCATCTATGGTCCTGGGAGTGATACCAACTACAAGAGAGAAAGGGTGTGAGCAGAGCCCAGGATGGTACCTGCTAGGTGTCAGGGAGGCAGTAGAGGTGGCTGGGCCACTCATTCATCAGCCTTCTAGGCTACAGGGAGAGACTCCTCTCAGGAGCCAGCCCTGCCAGTGAGAGGAAGGTCACCTTTGGCTGGTTTGTTTATTTTGTAAAGATTATTTATTTATTTATTATGTATACAGTATACAGAAGAGGGCACCAGATGTCATCATAGATGGTTGTGAGTCACCATGTGGATGCTGGGAATTGAACTCAGGACCTTTGGAAGAACAGTCAGTGCTCTTAACCTGTGAGCCATCTCTCCAGCCCACGGTTTGTTTATTTTCTTGCTTGTTTTGGAGACAGGATCTCAGGTAGCCCAGGGTGTCATCAAACTCACCTTGTGTCTGAGGATGACTTTAGCTTCCAATCCCCCTGCATCCACTTCCCCAGAGCTGAGATCCAGACTTGTGTACCACCCCAGCTAGCTCTCTGCTTACCCAGTCCTGGTTTATTTTCAACTCCAACATCATCCCATTAAGGAGGCACTAAGAAGAAGGCAGAAAAACAAAGTGAATTTGATACAAGGTCCTTTCAAGTGGGCCATGAGCTGCTGCAGCCTCAGGAGAGAGGCCGCTTTCTGATCTGCTTCCAGCCTGTGGGTGCCCCTGGGTCTCTGCAGAGCATTTTCAAAGATCCTTTCCTTTCCCTGTCTCACCCTCACCACATCAGGGAAAGGCTGCTTGGGCTTCAAAGTTCCATCCCCACTCTGAAATTGGAAACATGTGCGTTTTGCAAAGTATCAATTTAGCAGAGAGTTGGGTCTGTCCGGATGGCTGGTGGCTGCTGAGTGCCTGTTCAGGAATGCAACATGGCCCAGAGTCAAGATGTCCCCAGTTCAAGTCCTGGTCTTGGTACGGACAAGCTGAGTATGTCCTTTGCTCTTGACAAAAGCCACTTATTGAAGGGAAGATTTGTCTTGGCTCAGTCCGAGGATGCAGCCCATCATGGTGGGGAGGCAGGGCGGTGCTGGCCACCTCCATCCAAAGTCAGGAGGCAGAGTGATGCACACTGGGGCTCAGCTTGCTCTCTCCTTTTTATTCCATGTGGGATCCCTGACTATGGTGTGATCCCCCGCTGCATTCAGGGGGTGTCTTCCTACTCCAGATAACCTAATCTAGCTTTGTCTCCACAGACATGCCCAGAGGTGTGCCTCATGGTTGATTCTAGACGGTTGACCGTCTATATTAGCTATCATTCCAGTGAGTCCAAACAGGTCCCAGTCCTTCCTAGGTTCAGCAGCAGCCTTTGAGGAACCACCTGGGAGTCAATGATATGGATGACAACACTTGGAGGAACAGCAGGTGGAGGGCTCACCGAATGGTACCAAGCCAGCTCTGGAGCGGAGAAGGATCTGGAAGGAGACTTTATGTCTGGTGTGGGTGAGGGGCTGGGGAGGTGAGCGCTAACCAGGAGAGCTCCACCAAGTCCAAGTGGCTCTCAGCTGAGCAGCCTGTGGCAGACAGGTTTCAGGGCCCTTGCTTCAAGGTCTAGTGGCCTTCTTATGCTGCTGGTCCCTTTGTGTGGCGCTGTCACCAGGATGGTGATTGTTGCTCATGGTAACAAAGAACTGCAAGAGTTCCGGGCATCCTCTCTCACCCCCTCATTGGCCAGAGAAAGAGGATTTTAAAAAAATAATATATTTATATTTATTTTATGTGCATTGGTGTTTTGTCTGCGTGTATGTCTTGTGTGTGTGTCAGATCTTGGAGTTATGGGTTGTCATGTGGGTGCTGGAAATGAACCCAGGTTTACTAAAAAGAACAGCCAGTGCTCCTAACTCCTGAGCCATTTCTCCAGCCCAGAAAAAGGGAGATCTTAACTGAAGATTTACATCTCATTTTGATTGGACCAGAATGGGAGATTTGACTGTTCCACCAATCCCACCTAGTCCCTGGAATGAGGGCTGGGTGACCCCTGTTCTCATAGTAGCCTCCTGAGCTACCAGCTCAGCAAGCTGAGGCCCAGTGTATCCAGGTGACCAATTGCCAGGACTCCTGCTGGTCTGCCTTAAGTGACCAGCTCAGCCTTTGATTCCAAGGAGGCAGTGAAGCATGGAAGGTGGACTGGAATGTTCTATAATCAGGACTATGAGTTATACCAACCATGGAGTCCTTACAGATAATGGATATCTTGGTGTGGGGGATCAACAGGCCTGGATTTGGGGCCTTCAGATTCCACTAGAACTTTTGAAGCCCCATTTAAACTCTAGCCAGAAAGTCCTTGTGAATAGAGAGGCCACTTCACCTCTCAGACTTTCCCTCTGGAGGGACACAGCTGAGGGATGTCATCTCCACGCACATTAGTGCCGCTAGCATCAGCTAAGGGGACATTTGCTCCGCTAAGTCAGAGAGAGGGGCGGAGCTGGGAGGAGAGAGGCACAGAGGGAAGCTAACTGGCCTTGCTCCCTGCCTAACACCACCACAGGGGTCTTGGTGACTGAGGACTGAGGGGCAGACTGTCTTAGCCCCATCCTGACAGGGTGCCAGGAATTTCAGACAGTGAAGGAAGCAGGCACAGAAATAAACTTCTGTGGAAATGAAGTTGGTAAAAGAAAGAGGATTTGAAACACATGAACCGTGTACCATGTCCTAATTTCATTTCTGTTACTGTGAATACTCTAAAAAAAGCAGCTCAGGGCAGGAAGGGGTTAATCGTCCTCACAATTCCAGTTATAGTCTTCATGTGAAGTAGTCACTGAGGCAGGAGCTGGTCATGTGACACGCTGTGTTAGGTGCTTCCTTCCAGGTTCCTCCTGTCTTACACAGTTTTGGACTCTGTACTTAGGGAATGGGGCCACCCACAAGTGGGCTGAGTTTTCTCATAATAACCAGCAGTTAAGGCAATCCCTCATAGACATGCCCATGCACCAGCTTGATCTAGATAATTCCTCATTGTGACTTTCTTCCCAGGTTTGATTCTAGGTTGTGGCCAATTGGCATTTAAAATACATGCACACACATGCATTTTTATAACAAATGAGAGGCAGGTGAAAGATTTCCCCAGAACCCAGAACCAAAGGACCTGAAGACACACCCATTGCTTTAGCATCTACTATAGCGCACGAAAGAGGGAAGATGTGAAGGGTCACTTCCCTGGTGGGCATGGTGGGAAAGTGGAAAAGACCCCCCAGGACCACACAGAGTTAAAAGTGCAGTGCATTGTCCATGCAGGGTATGCAGAATGATAGTAATCCTGATGGATGGCTTGATGGGACTAAAACAGCCTCGGAAATAGTGGGCAGAGACAAACAGGCACACCTCTCTCTGTGTCTGAGGGTTCTACTTCACCCATACTGCATTCTAATCTGATGGCATTATTAGGAGTTGGAGGCAGGTGGTAGCTCCTTGTTTTTAAAAGCCTCTTACTGATGTTGGTATTGCTTAAACAATTGTAATACATCTTTGTATCATTTAAACACATATTCCACAGCATAAGTGAATGTGACACATCTTGAAATAATATTCCACAACAGACTGGCCACCTCTGAGGGCTTCTTGGCTGTCAGATGCTGCTTTGGGCAGTAAAATGGATCCCTGCTGGATGTGCCGACATGTGCTCTCTAGTGGTGGGCCAGGCCTATGGGGGTAATGGCTTCATGAGCAGTGGGAGAGCGGCTCTGCTGGGTGGGTCATCCCACTTCAGTACTTCTCTCGTTCAGATGTAATAGTAGGTCTTTTTCGTTGGCAGAATGAGCTCCGCTCTGGAAAATTCCCTGGGGTTCTGGTGCTTTCCACATTTGTAGGGGATTTTGGAATGCACGGGAACCAGGCCCATCCTGCCTCAGTGCTGTCTCCTGCAGCTTGCATCAACAGTGTCCTTTGGGTTGATGGGTATGTGCGTTGATATGAACCTCTCTGGCACATAGAGGTTCATTGGGTAGATCCTGGTGTCCAGGCTTTGCTGAGTGACCAAGAATCACCTCATCTATCAGGCTGAGGCTATGACCTGAGTAGGTCATGGGGCTCTCTTGCACCCCTCAAATGTAATGCATTCACCTAAATGTTTATATCTATACACTCCTCCCTCCATCTGTCATCCTTCCCTCCTCCCCATTGCTTCCCTTGGTGTGTGTGTGTGTGTGTGTGTGTGTGTGTGTGTGTGTGTGTTTATACCCACATGTGCATGAAGGCCAGAGGTCAGTCGTGGTGGTTTGAATGAAAAGGACCCTAAATATCCATAAAGAGTGGCATTATTAGGAAGTGTGACCTTGTTGGAGGAAGTGTGTCACTGGGGGTGGGCTCTCAGGTTTCAGATGCTCAAGCCAGGCCCTGTGTCACTCTCTCTTCCTGGATGTAGGACTCTCAGCTCCTCCAGCACCATGTCTGCCTGTGTGCAGTCCTATTTCCCACCATGACAATGGTGGACTTAACCTTCCTATCACCCCTCCACTTACTGCTCAAGGGATCACACTATGGATATTGCTCTTCTGCTAGGGCATGTGTGGGTTTCTTTTCTTTGATGAAGGTGTGGCTCAGAGGTGAGGGGACCATAGGATTCTGCTCAGAGGAAATGGTCCTGGGTATCCTCTACCTGTTTCTGCCTTAGCTTTGCCAATATGGACCCTTGGGATTGGGATTTCAGGTCGGTGTAGTGGGATTATGTGTTACATTTTAAATAATTGTCTCACTTATGGGTTTAATAAAAGCTGGTTGGCCAAAAGGCAGATAGGAAGTGTGGGCGGGGCTACCAGGCTAAGAAAACTCTTGAGTACAGGAAGAACAGAGACAGACTCCACAGGGATGTGACAGAGACATGATGAGGAGATGGCCACAGATGCAGAGGAAAGAAGCTGAACTGCTGCTCTGAGAAAAGGTCTTGAGCTGCATGGCTGAGTAAGAAGGGTTGAGTTCAGATGATGGAGTTAGCAAATTATATGCCTGGGTCCTAGGTCAATCAGTTTAAGAATAATATAAGTCCGTGTGTGGTTTTTTGAGGTTGAATGGGGCTAAGAGTGGGACCACCAAGCCTTTGGTCCAGGCCTGGAAAATCCAGGCCAGAACCTTATACAGTAGGTCTGGGTGTGGAGTTTCAGTTAGCCTGGGACCTCAATCTGCCTGTAATAAAGCTGTCTCAACCTCATTGTTCTGTGGGGAAAGATGGCTACCCTGTGATCTCCCTTCTGGGACAGTTACCCTCTTCTCCAGTCCCTGGGGTTGGGATTCTTCTCATCTGTGAGATGGCTCTACTCTAAGGCTGTGCCACAAGACTGGTGGGCTGGCACCATCCTGCAGCATGTAGCAGGGCCTGCACAATAGCTGCTCTCTCTCTTTGCCAGCCTAGCCCCTAGGAACAGGGCTCTGTTGATGCCTGGCTGCTCTCATTCCTAAAGAATTTAAAAAATGGCCCCATGTGTGTGTGCAGCCTGGGACTCTTGGGCAGCTGCCTAGAGTAGGGCCCTGGAAGTGCTGCCCCTGGTCACTGGGCTGTCACATCATGGGAATCTGGACTGGGGTTGGTGATGGTGGGGGTGGGGGTGGAGGGTAAGAGTCAAAAGGAAGTTTAGAAGGCTCAGGCTACCAGCACCCTTAAAGCTGGCTGACATCATGCTTGGCAGGTTGGACAGTGGGGGTGATGACACCCTACCAGGCCCAGTAGACCATCTCCATAGGCTTCATTGTAGAAGCAGAGTTGGAAGCTTTCTGTTCAGCACTGTCTTCTAAAGAGCTTCTTGTCCTCAGAGTAGCCATGGCCACCATGCTGTGCAGGATGGCCCTCCTATTTCCCAGCCTTGGCATGCTCAATGAGCCTGAGCAGCTGAACTTCTCCAGAGTACATGGTGCTCTGCTGAAGTTGAGGTCCTGGGCATTCAGAGCCGTAGGGCTGTCCTGGGCCTCAGACTACGTGTGGGCACATTCCAGCTTCTGTCACCCAACACTATCAAAAGCCCTATCATGCACCTCAGGGAACAGGGAATGGCAGTCACCCAGTTGGAAGTGCTGCGTCCTTTGAGCCCAGAGAGGTTGCACAATGCCCTGCTTCAATGTATAATGTGAGGTCCACATGCTCTGTCTCTGCTTTGGGGCTTGCTGGGTTAGCTCTGACCGACAAGAACTGTGGAAGTGTTTGTTAGCTGTAGCTTTTGTTCAGCTGGGCAGCCCTGCTTTGCTGGCTCTCAGATGCTGAGTGAGTCACACAGGGGAGACCTCAGCCCCACAGGCCTCTACAAGCCCCTTGTCCATGGCTTTGGTCTAGACCCTGATGTGATGATGTAAGGATGGCAAGTCCTGGTGTTCAACTGAGGCCACACTCAGGGGACAGACAGAGACCAGACCAGACAAATACAACTTACCCACTGAGCTTTGCCTGCATCTCAGAAGCAAGGGACTCTTCAAACAGAATGCAATGTCCCAGGGAACTAAAGGAATTTGTCACACATAGACCTCCATCAGAGTGAACACAAGCCTAGGTGGGTGCTACTCAGACTGGCCCAAGCTGCTTAGGACAGACAGAGCCAGAACTGAGTCCCACTCTCCCAGCATTAGAGGTATGTAGAACAACTAAATCAAAGCTTTCTGAAGTGTCAGGTGGCCTGCAGGGGCTCAGGAACTTTAAAAAATATTTTCACAAGTATTTGAGGGAAAGGCCGGCAACCCTGACTCTGAGCTGCGGAAGGCTCAGGGTCCTTCCTCTCCCTCAGTAGGTTTGATCTCTTTCCCTTCAATTGGTTCTATTTCACATCCTATTTCCGCATCACACTTAGCCAGTCAGGGTCCAGCTGACACTAGCTGGTGTTCTGTGAATTTGGGCCTTCAGGACTCTGGAGGTGGAGCCAGCCTCCAGATGGGAATTGGTTCCGGGACAGTTTCCTGCTAATTGCTCTAGAAGCCTGTTTCAGATGCCTGTGGGAGCTGTGGTTCTCCTCAGAGCTGCAGGCCTAATTGGAAGGGATGACTCCTGGTTGGCATCCCAAAGCTGGTGAGGGCTTAGGGCTAACACTTCCCAGCTCTTGGTTGGCATCACATCATACTATTGCTGAGCATTCACACCCGATTCGTTTAAACCCCACACAGCCTTCTGTTTGAAGTTGTACTGCCCCATTGAAGGTTGTTAATTCTGAATTGAAAATAAAGTGCTCCATTTGTACGTTTCACTGTCCACATGCTCAGGAGGGTATGACTTGACATCATCTCTACCAAATGCCTGGTCATCATTCTAGAATGTTCCATTGCTGACCCACCTTCCCTTTAGACATGCACACAGCTGTGAATATCTGCAGTGTTGGCTTGTTTGACATGTGTCAAAGCTTCTTCTGGCCATAGCACCTAAATTTCCCTGGCGGTGGCTTTGCCTAAGTTCAGTGGAGCTCACTGAACCTCTGTGTTTGGAAGTGGATGCCTGCCACCAGCTGTCACAGCAAGATCCAGGAAATATCAACCAGGACTAAGACTCAAGCTCTTGGGAGTGCAAAGGCCCTGGCTGCTTAGATCCAAGGGGAAGCTGGAGGGAGATTTTTTTCATGGGGACCCCATCTTAGGGAAGAAGAGAGAAACAGGGATTTCTGAAGCCTTGGTGAGGTGTCTCCTCTGGGGCCTAGGCAATTTGAGCTGGCTCTACCACTTGAAGCCAGATTCTAATCTGGCTGGGTTTTCTAATCTAGGTTTTCCTCCACCTCCTTCCCACAATGCCCCATCATTCACAGAGGCTCTTAAACACTGGCACTGAAGATAGAGATGTTGGATCTGGGCTTGAGCCTACATCCTTCCTGCTTCAATTTCCCCCATGAACAGAAGGGCCCTGGGTCAGTAGGACCCATCTTCTCTCCTCTGGGTGCTCACAGTCAGTACATAGCTTTGGCTCCTCTGGAGACCTGGAGAAGGTGTGTGGTGCTGTCACACTGCATAGCTGTCTGGCTTTGCAAGCCCTGGTATTGTCAGATTGGCAGAGACACCTTGGTGTGTGAGAAAGGCACACAGTCCCAGCTGGTCCCAGCCACTCCCAGAGGGAATAGAACTAAGGCTATTTCCAGGGTGTGGGAGATTTCTTAAGCAGCCTGTGTGTGTGTTTACCCCTAGCTCCCTCTGTGTGTGTGTGTGTGTGTGTGTGTGTGTGTGTGTGTGTGTGTGTGTGTGTGTGTGTGTTGGAGGGCCCGGTGGGCACCATTAAATGAGCATACCTCTCCCTTGGTTTGGGCTATGGAGCAGGCCTCTGTAGGCACCCAGGCTAGCCCATGGTTTCCAGCAGTGATGGCATGAGAACAGACATGCCAAGAGCCAGGACACCCTTCTCCATGTCTGTAGAGGTGGAAGCATTCTGTGTTTTTTGCTGGAGGAGGGTATCCCAGCTGCTCTCCACATGATATAATCTCAGCAAGCAATTGCATCCCCTAGCCTTCCATCACCTGACTCCCAGTGGGCCAAGATGTAGAGGTCTGTGAGGGTTTGACTCTGAACATACCCCACTTGCTTAGGGTCACTGGGACACTCTTCCAAGGCTGTTCTATGTCCCCCTGTCCATGCAGGGTTGGCTCTCCATTTTCTAGGGCTGGGGAAAGCTGAATTTGGGGTTGCCATTTTCCTATGTATCTGATAGCTGAATGGTCTGGAGCTAGGCAGAGACAGGGCAGATCTGCCACATCTCCCAGGCTTCTTGATGAGGTTGCCGGATGGGGTCTGTGTGGAAAGCATTCCCAGGATGACAATGGGGGAAGGGGAGTATCTTGTCCGGTGTTTCCTGTTTGCTTGCTTGACCAGATGAGCTCTGATAAGGCCCCCGGAACCTGTCCCCAGTGGCCAGGCAGCCATGCACATCCCCCAGATGGCTCTGATCCAGGCTGATATGAGCAAGCACTGGTTTCTCCCAGGCAGGAGTGAGGTGAGAGAACCAAATGGTGGGTGAGGAGGTGGCTGAGGGGCAGGCGCTGCCTTTTTTGGTGTTTAAGAGTGCAGCGGTGAATGGGCAGGTGGGTGGTCCTCATTTCCCTTTGTTCCCTGTTTCTCAGCTGCCACCAGGCTACAGTTTGTGCTGGCCACACATAGGGACTGAAGGGGTTTTCCTTGAGAGACTCAGCATAAGCCAGAGTTCTGGGCCGGGGGAATCCTCAGTCTTCTCCCCCAAAGAAGGGCTTCTCGTCACATACTGTCTCTATCTGGACCTTGCAGTAAGACTTAACTGGGAATTCTCCTGGGATATCCTGCACAGCCACGTGGCTTATTTTTCAGGGTTCCTGTACCCTTGCTGGACCTCAAGATGCATCAGGAACCTCAAAGAAACCACAGTGTTTCTTGAATGTTCTAACCATGTCTGAGATGGCATTAGTCATTATCACCAGGACCTGGGGACAATTTCAATGTCCCCCAGTGTGTGTGTGTATGTGTGTGTGTGTGTGTGTGTGTGTGTGTGTGTGTGTGTACTCTGGTCCATCTGATAATAGAATGTGCCTCAGTGTGAAAAAGGAACCTAACTCTCTATCTGAAAAGACAGGGAGGAACTTAAAACACAGGAAAAAGCGTATGGCACACAAACCCTCAGATATTCTGGAAACTTTGAGCCCTTATTGGTTTGAAAACTGTGAGTGGTGAATAAACAGTACATAGGAGAATTTAGTGAGAATTTGGTCCCAAATTCACAGAATGTGAAAGAATAGACCCTTAGGCCAAGCTGTGGTGGGATGTCACTGTCTTGCCTGACTGCAGGAAGCTGAGGCCAGAGCATCAGGATTTCAAGGGCAGCTCAGGCTACAGAGGGAGCCCCCTGCATTGCTTCTCTTACGGATGTGGAGGTTATATGTCTGCTCTGTCTCTCTGGTTTAAGGTCAAGGTGTAGTTGGCCTAGTCCCCCTAGAGGCCCCAGGAGAGGATCTGGCTCCTTCTGTCTGTGCTTTTCATCATTGATGGTTGAGGGAGCCATATTCCCAGCCTCTGCGCCTGCTACCCTCTCCTCTACCTTGTAGGCCTCCTCCATTGCCCAGCCTCTGGGCCTTTGCACCTTCGTCCTCTCCTCCTGGGTGTCTTTACCTGAGACATCTGGCCCTCCCTGAGGCCTTTCCGAGGGGTTTTTACTGTCTTCCAGCCCCAGTTGGCTGTTCCACAGGACATACTCATGGTGGGGGGGAGGTGTCTGCTGACCGGTGGCTTCATGAGAAGAGAATAGAGAATGAATTCCAGGGCTGGACAGATGCTCAGCTGCTAAACACTTGCTGTGAGGACCTGAGTTCAATCCCCTGCACCTGTGTAAAGATCCAGGCGCAATGGCAGCACATTATATCTCCAGTGCTGGGGAGGCAATGACAGAAGGATCTGTGGGACTCCCTGGCCAGTCTGCCTATCTGAATGGGTGAACTCTGGGTTCTGTGAGAGGTCTGGACAGATGGCACAATGGTTAAGGGCACTTGCTGTTCTTGCAGAGTATGCGGGTTTGGTTCTCAGGTTCACACAATAATGCATAACCACCTTTACAGCTCCAAGGGATTGGATTCCTTTTTCTGGCCTCTGAGGGCATCTGCACTCATGTTCACATACCCACACTGCATGTATGCATAATTTAAAAAACAAAACCAAGGTAGGAGGCTGAAGGATTTAGGGAGTGAACTGTTTGCATATTTAAGGACCTGAGGTTTGGATCTTTAAGGGTCTGGTCCCCGGAACTCACATTTTAGAAAAAGCTGATTGCAGCAGCCTATGTCCCAAAGCTGCAGGGATGAGCAGTCATGGATGGGGGTCTCTCGGAAGCTCGCTGACCGGCCAGCCTAGCTGAATCAATGGGCTCTGGGTTCAGTGAGAGACACTTTGGATAAAAGGCAGCAGGCCAGCAAGATGGCTCAGTAGGTAAATGAGCTTACCCCAAAAGCCAGATGTCCCGAGTCCAATCCCAGGAATGAGAGGACCAATCCCTAAAGTCCTCTGACCTCCACATGAGCACCATGCTACACAATTCTGGACTCACCTCTGAGCTCACTAACAATAAATAATCCATATTTCAAAGGTGACATATTAGATGGGCTTGGATGATACTCTCATAGCCCAACCATGTCTATCCCATGCTAACCTGTTCCTTCTCTCTCTCTCCTTAGGGCTTGCATTGAATCCCAGTGAACAGGGCTGAGAGACAAAGGCTAGCTGATCTATAGACCAAACTTCAGGTGCCTTTCTGACCTATGCTGGGGCAACCACTCCTGGGATGGGAGGCCCATAGATCTAGGCTCTCACTGGGCTATGTGAGTATGGCACCCTTCCTTTGGGGACCATTTCTGACCATGCTCCTCCTGCCCTTTGTGTCCATGGGCTCCTGCCTGTATCCCCAGAGGCAGCTCAATAGCATCCAGAGAAACCACTCTAACTTTGATTTTGACATTCTGATTTGCAAGTGAGGCTGTCTCTGACCAAGCCCCAGAGCAGCAGTCGCATGGGGACATTTTATGGCCCTTGAGTGAATATTCACTGTCTGTTGGGTGCTGGGAGCCCTGGCAGCCTGTGGTGAAGCACGTTCCCACTGGCCTAAGCTATTCTTAACAAGCTGCTGGGCTCCACAGCTAAAAATACCCCTATCCTGTGGGAAAGCTCCCCCAAAGTGTTTTTTTTTTCTTTTCAGGACTCACGGGCCTGTCCCCGTGGCCACTGGACTCAGAAGGTACCATTGCTTCACTTGCAGAATCAGGGTGCCGAGTTCCAGGCTGAGGTGTGTCTTTATCAGGAGTCAAGGTATCTGACTTCAGAGAACTTGAAAGATCGATGGAATCTTCAAGTCTTTCATTTGTGTTTTTGGAAAAACAATTTCTGAAGGGAGGTTGAAGTCCCTTTGAAATCCTGAGAATGGTCTGTGATGGAGGAACCTTGGGCACAGAAGTCTACTCTAGTACCTTCCAGCACCAAGGGACACTTGGTGACTGTACATAGGACAAAGTTCTAAGCAGGCTTCACCCACAAGTGCCAGGGATCTTTCCTGTGTCATAGTCCCCTCTAGTTGGCCATGTGCAGGTGTAGAGCCATCTGTGGCCTCGGGGCTCAGGTGACACAGGCAAGTGTAGGAATGTGAGGCTCAGGTAGGTCTCAAGCTGTGGAAGGCTGGGCTGTGCAAAGGCAGTGCTCTGCACCTCACCCACCACTACCACACTGCTGCCCCATGGAAGCATCTTGGGCATTCTGGCTTCTCATGTCCATGTCTGTGCTCAGGTCTCTGTGTTTTCCTGGTGGCTGGTGGGCCCTGTGTTCTCGGAGAGCTCATTGTTCCTGTGAGTCTGACAACTGCAGCCGTTGTGTGTGTAGTGGACCATCATGGCTATGCATCCCAAGCATAAGACCCTTGACATCTAAGCATGGTGACAGCCCCAATAGGCAGCACAAGGAGCCATTGTGTGGGCCACCGGCTGGCTCTTTAGCAGTCTCTGTCCACATGGCCCAGGGCCTCAGAAGCTACCCAGGACCTTCCCCAGAACAGGACAAAGGCCCTTTCTCTGTACCCTTCTGTTGCCCCAGGAGAGGCTGCAGGTGTGATTTCCCACCTCAGGGACTTAGAGGAACATTGAGGGTGAGGGGTGTGTGGTGGCTCTAGGTGGCCCTGGCCAGTTTCCCAATCCAGACTGCTGTAGCCTAAAGAGCCAATCAGAGTCTTGGCCAGCCCCACCCCTGAAACCAGGGCTGCTGAGTAACCATGTCTCTCTCTAAGGCTTGAGATGTGCCAAGCCCTGCCCTGGGAGGCTGCTAAGTCCTTGGAGGGAGGAACATCTAGAAGGGAGGTCTCTGTTGCCTCAGGGATTCTTATGGATCAATATGTTCCTGATGTGAGTGACAGACAGATAGCATAGGGGCCTCAGGCATTAGACTCATAGAGTGGGAACAGACTTCCATACCATGCCTCAGTTTCCCCTTTTTCAGTGCAGTGGTTTCTAAGGCAAAGACTCTCTGTCCTGATCCTTATTTAGACCATTAAAGATAAGGACACAGGGGGCTAGAGGGATGGCTCAGAGGTTAAGAGCACCAGCTGCTCTTCCAGAGGTCCTGAGTTCAATTCCCAGCACCCACATGGTGGCTCACAACCATCTATGATGACATTGGTACTCTCTTCTGTAGACTGTATACATAATAAATAAATGAATCTTTTAAAAAAAAGATTAAGGACACAGAGGCAGAGCTGGCCACTAGTCTGTCACAATAGGATAGAGATGAGAACCCTCAATTTTTCGGGGATGCAAGGCTTCCAGCAAGATGCTCCAAAAATCTGGCTTTCCGTGGACTATAGCAGATCCTTGGGGGCCTCTGGAAATGTCACACTCCAGAGAAATTAGCCACAGCAAGGCCTTGTGACATGACTGATAGATGTCAGGGTCTTGAGGAATGAGTCTATTGAGGCTAATCCTATGTGGCTCCTTCTCCAGTTCTAGGCTGGGATAGGGCCTGATGCCCTTGCATGTGCCTTGCAGATTTACCTCCTGCTTCCTGGGCAAGGAAGGGGATGCAGAGATGATGAGGGAGTGTGGAAAGGGGGAGGGTACACAGAGAGGGTTTCAGCCTGACATCCTCAGGCCCAAGAGCAGCCTTCTCCAGGCCCCTTGTGGGCTGTGTCTCCTATCCTGTGTCCGCCCACCCTGTGGTCCTGTTGGTTGCAGCTGGTTCCTAGAGGCCCCTCCCCGACTCTGAGTTTTCCTTCCTGCCCTTTCTTTCTTGCTGCCAACACCAAGTACCACACCCAAGCCTTGGAGACTCGCTGGGCTTCCAGCATTCTTCTGATGTTTTCATTTAGGGGATGCCCGAAAATACCCAGCCCAAGGGCGGGAGGCAGCAGCCACCATCAGGACCCCTGGGAATGAACTTGAAAACCCAGTCAGGGTGGGGCGGAGAATCAGTGTTTCTGATTGAAACATTGACAGAGCAAGGGGATGGCTAGAGAAAGGACCCCCCCCCACACACAAGGAGGCTGCCTACAGGAAGGGGTAAGGCAACTCCAGGCCAGGAGGAGACCTCAGCCTACGCTGACTGACATTCGCATCTTCCTGCCTGCATCTGGGTAGGGCCTAGGCAGTCCCCAGCCCTGCCATGGAATGGTGCCTCTCATCTGTGTTAGTTGGAAAGGCCAAATGTCCCATAGTTAGTCCATGGATGACTGCTGAGTCATTGGATCTCAGCAGTTCCTTCTGGTTCTCAAGTCCCCTGGAGGTCCTAGAGGGCGGTCAGTTTTCAGTCCACGTGAATCCCAAAGAAGTCGTTTCTATCACTAGCCAAGGATTGCCTCAGCAATAGGATTGATGAGCTTGGCATTGAGTGGACCAGAAAGCATAGTCCAGATTTATAGTGGTTCTTCCCATCTCAAAAGATCCAGATTTCCAGATTTAGGGCGGGTCAAGAAAAGTCACAGGTGTGCTCAGCTGCTTGGGGTTTTGTTAACTCCGGATGTAGTCAGGTTGACAACCAAGAATGGCCATTACAGTATCTTTCCTGGGGCTCATGCTTTCTTATCCCCAACACTTGTCCCCTGTCATCATGCCGCCAACCCCCCTCACATGATACCTCTTTCATATGCAGGGCAAGGGCCTGTGAGTTGGGGGCAGGTCTCAAGTCATGAGCAGAATGATGGCGTCTTGTGCTCTAGGTGGTCACTACAGCAGCTGACAGGGTGCTCTTCAGCCATAGCTCTCCCTGCAGAGAGCTTTCTGTTATCTTGGCATAGGGATGTGCTTTGGTTGGTAGTGTTTACTTAGTACACATGAAGCTCTGCTCTGGATTTGATCCTTGGTGCTGCATAAAGCAGGTGTGGTATAACCCTAGAACGCAAGAGGCGAAGGCAGGAAGGTCCTATGTTCAAGGTCATCTTTGGCTACATAGTAAATTTGAAACCCTGTCACATACAAACATCAAACCCCAGGAGCGTTATGTATCTCTGGGCTTCAGTTTCTTCATCTGTCATGTAGCATGGTCACTAATGTCCTATCTGCTTGTGTGGCTAAGAGAGGGGCTCCAGAGGAGAGGCCTAGAGCTTGGTCCCTCAGTCAGTACTACCTCTCTGCATGTGGTCCTAGGACCTCTGTAGGAGATACATCCCTCTCCATCTGCTTGGTGACACCCTAACGCAGCTGAGGTCACAGGCAAGGGCTACAGTAGGGCTCTAGCTTTTCTGTTCTCTATTGGATGGTCTTGGGGAGCACTGGACAGTCTGGGAATCAGGACGGCAGCAGACATCTCACAGATGGGGCAGACATCTCACGGCCTGCTATCGGTATCGGTTGACTTCTCCTTGGCCTTGGAGCTTTTAACTCTGACTGGCAGAGGGCTCTGTAATGTGGTCTAGACTCAGGCCCTGGCCCATCTATACTTAGTCACAGCCAACCTGTGGGTGCAACAGGGCCCCTTTTGCTGCAGATCTCTCTAAAACACCTGTCACTTCACATTGCAGCTCAGTAGTGTCTGAGTTGGGCAGGGTTTAAGGTGCTCATTTGGTGGAGCCTTTTCTGATTCCTCAAGGATAAAGGCTTGTAGGGTGAGCATTGTTCTGTCCAGGTCTGACTTTTTCTGTTTCACCTTCTGTGGACTGGGCACTGCACACCCTGCTGTGTGGGGGTCAAATGGTTTAGTGTGCAGAGAGCCTGCTTTTGAGGATTTGGACTTGGAAATCCTGGCTCAGGGCAGGACACGATGCATGAGTGTGCCTGTCATGGATTTGAGTGTAACCCTCTTTCTCAGGAAGCTATTGGCCTGCCAGGAAGGTGAGACACAGATACGAAAGTCTCACCTTGGGTACCAAATTTTCCACCCAGAATAGAGAAGCACACCAGAGCTCTGGCACCCCAGTGGCTTCTGGGAAGAGGTGGCCTGCAGCTGATGGTGAGGCTTCAGAGTTCAGGGACCAGGATGTCTGGCTGCTCCACTCCTTCCAGCCCTTCTGGGCTGCTGATGTCCAAGCCTCAGGACCTTCCTTTCTGTCCAGGTTATTGGGCCTTTCCTATTGCTCCAAACATCCCTACTCCATCCCAAAGGTTCTGGAGGCGCTAGCTACTACACAGAGAAAGCCTTTTTTATTTTATAGTTATTGAGAAAGGGGTCCCATCTAGCCTAGGCTAGCCTCAAACTTTCTATATGGCTGAAGATGACCTTGAACTCCTGTTCCTCCTGCCTCAGGCTCTCGAATGTCAGAGGGATTGTGGGCATACATTACCACAACCAACTCCATTTTGTGGCTTTTGTTTTCTTACAGGCTGGCCTGAAACTTATTATGTGGCCTAAGTTTGCCTCAAACTTAGAACTATTCCCTGTCTCGGTCTCCTGAGTGCTGGGATGACAGAAGTGTATCTCTATCCTAGCAGGCTTTTGTGACAATGCCCATAGTCAGTATCTTGGGAGGCAGGGTTTTCCTCTTTCCTTTCTGAGGCTGGTGACAACTTGGACTTCAATTGGAGTAGCTGTCAGACCACTATCCATCTAACGATCTGCGAATGTAGCACTTGATCCAAGCAAATGCTGGAGGTGAGCAAAGAGGTGCTGGGCTAGGAGCACTTAGAAACTGCACCGACATATACTTCCATAGCATCATTGGCCCTTGAACAAATTTCTTTCCTACTTGAGCCTTTGGGCCCTCATCTTTAGGCATCAGGGAGAATCTCTGTCTCTGGGAAGCCAAGGAGGTCTGATGGGGAGGATGAGCCCAGGGCTGTCTGGCTCTTGAACTCTTTCTAGGCTCTCTATCTGGAAGGCTGCAGAACATGGGACTTGAGGAGTCCAGTGGCACCTTGAAAGGGTGAGGTTCTGCTTTTGGGTGTTACAAAGGGGCTCATAATTTAGCCATGGGACCCTTCCCATTCCCTTGTAGCCCTGAAGGAAAGAGCTGCTATTGTGGGTATGTAGAGCTTACCTGTAGGGGCTCTCCCAGCATCCCCCAGTCCCTACCTATTTCTGGGTGTGGCAGGCATACATTGCCCCCTTCTCCAGCCCAGGGCTAGGCTGTCCTTCCCCAACCTGCCCTTCCCGACATAATCCAGCCAGTTTGGTTTCCCTTTTGTCTACCCTTTACTCTTCTGGCCTTTTGGTCTCCTGGTTCCCGGGCTCTCCCCTCCCCATCTCCTCTCATGTCCTGGCTCAGGGTCATGTTCACTCTGGACCCTCTCACGAGTCTCTGCCTCTGGGAATGTTCTCCCTTTCATCTACAATAGACCTTCTTCAGCAGAGTTAGCCGTGGTCATGTCCCCCATTTTATTCCTTTCTTTCTTCTCCATTCACTTACAAGGCCTCAAGCTGTGCTGGGTGTGAACACAGCTTGTGTGACCAGCACAGCCAGCATCCCTGTCTGCCCCACCCCCAGCAGGAGGTCTGCTCAGGGGACCTGGCTTTAGGGGATGAGCACTGGATCCTGTCCTTCTCCTGGCTGGTGCCTGGGATCTGATTGAGACTATCTGAGGAGGGAGGTCTGCTGCTCCTTCAGCTTTCCTTAGGTCACGGAGCAAATGCCCTTGGCCACACCAACCTCGCATAGACTCTGCTATAGAACGAGGGCTCTGCCTTTGGGGTCATAGAGATTCTCCTGACAGGGCTGCCTCCCTCAGTCCAATGCAGGAAAGGAGCCTAGATGATCGTGGCGCACCCTGTCTAAGAGTTTCTCTGGGAAACAGGTTTAGATTGCAGACCCTGCCAGCACTTTCCTCGTGGGGGTGGGAACACTTGGGAGAGGAGAGCTACCAGCGAACTTTCCTCTCCTGGGATTCAGAGGCTCTGAGGAGACACAAAGGGTCTAAGAGGGACCCTTCAACCCTGCTCAAAAAACTTTTCCCAGCTTGCCGAAGGGAAGATGAGCCTCTGGTGCCCCTGAAGGCTGTAGTCACACCCCGAGGGGGCCCTGGGCACCAGTCCAGGCCAGTTTGGACTCCTGCGAACCATCCCTGGGGATCTACAGGGCCATGAGATGCTCTTGCTCTGGGTCAAGCCAGCAGAAAGGCCAGAGCTGTGGTGGGAACTGGCTGCTGGCTCCAGCCTGGCTCTTTGTGTGGCCTGGGCCCATGTCACCTTCATCATTTGCCCCTTTCCCTCCCCCACCAGCTTCTGGGAGCAGCCAGGGGCTCCACTTTGTTCAGCAGTAAAATAGCAGATGAACCGTCAGAGGGGCCGTTGGCCCAGCGGCAGGTGGTGTGTCCCTGTTGAACTTTGCACTGATGCTGAGGGAGAGAGGAGTTGGTGAACCCTACAGATGCCCATCCTGTGTCGGCACCATAGGCAGAAGGACAATGGGTGGCAATCTCTGTCCCCACAGAAAAGATGTTCACACCCAGGGCTCAGGGGACACAGGGGCAGCTTGTTAGGAGGCCAGAGAAGGTGGCGTGGGAACCGGGGGAAATCAGGTCTCCCTGGCTTCCTGCAGGGGTTGGCTCTCCAGCAGGATTGCAGGCCAGGAGATCCATACCTGCTAAGTGGGAGCCTGGGCTGGTGGGAGGAAATCCTGCAGAGCTGAGACTTATAGAGCCTGTCGTGACCACCCAGCACCCTTCTGAATGGTGCTGAGGCACCATCGGGTAGACACCCCTCCATGCATGTGATCTTATTGTCAGATGTCCTGAGACTCCAGTCCCAGACCATCCCCATAAACATTTTGATAGTTACCTCCTGTCTTCATTTGTCACACACATGGCTCATTTATCGTTCTAAAACCGTGTTGTTGAATTGTTTTATAAAATTCTGATTTCACATATAATTGCCTTCCATGTAGTACTTTTTGAAAAAAAAAATGTGTTTGGAGACAGGATTTTTCTACGTATCCCAGGCTTGACCTAAACTTGAGATCCTTCTTCCTCTGCTTCCCAAATTACAGACATGTGTCATCAAGGCCAGGTCTATAAAAGAAGCCCTTTTGAAATGTGAAAGCTTATGCATCTGAGAAAGAGTCCCACCCAAGTGGAGGTTGGACATAAAGAGAGAAAAGACAAGAGGCTGGCAGAGGCTCTGGGCTCAGCATGGATCGGGGGACACAGAGCCTCCTGACATTACCAGCGCTATGTGCCAGGAGCCAGAGAGCTCTTCTCTGGCATATACCACAAGTTGGGAGAGCTTCAGCATCCTGTGGGGCCGGCCAGCTTTCGTCATTCTTGGGGTCTTCTTGGCTTACCTGACCTCTCTATTGGTAGTGGCTCAATCCTCATCCCTGGTGCTTCCTGCCTAGGGTGAAAGCTCCCTGGGGGCCCATGCCCAGGGCTTTACCTGACATGCAGCTGGCAGAAACTGTCTAGACAGAAGTCTTGTGGCCCTATCCCTCATGCTGTCCTCAGGCACACCTGTGCTCCAGCATTCTGTGCCTAAACCAGCACGCTGAAACAAGCCCACCTGTCTGCTTCTCACATGACCACCAAGTAATATGGTTCCCTTAGAGTGTAGGACAGAGACCCTTGTCTTACACTGTCTGGCTGTGTCAGAGTGTGGTGTGACTGGCTCTGCTTTTTCTAACCCACAGAAGATGCATTCAGAGTCATTTAACCTGGCATTCTGCTTTTTTTTTTTTTTTTTTTTTTTTTTTTTTTTTTTTTTTTTTTTTTTTTTTTTTTTTTTTTTTTTTTTTTTTTTTTTTTTTTTTTTTTTTTTTTTTTTTTTTTTTTTTTTTTTTTTTTTTTTTTTTTTTTTTATGGGTGCTGGGTTTGTGACATCTACCCATGATAGTTTGGAGATGGCATAGGCATGCTCCTCAAAGCTGGCATGAGTGCTGGGAACTTGTTCTCCAGTGTGTCACTGCTGAAAGCGTGGTCTCTAGGATGGTGTGCAGAGAGTGCAGAGCCAAACCCTCAGTGGTCGGTAGTCAGGAATTTCCACCTGCTTCCACACAAGATGTTCTCAGTTCTTCAGAATAGTCATTCTTCAGGCAAGCTGGGAAGCCAACCTTGCCTCTGTGCCCATCTGTTCTGGAGTCTGGGAATGACCTGGACTTATCCTCCCCAGTGGGTGGTCTTTCCCCGCTGGACTGCAGGCAGGAATTCAGGACCCTTAGAAGTTCTGACGGTGATGCTGGCTTCCGCCAGCAGCGTTCATGGTGTCCTCATTTGTAGAAACAATAGGCCCCATCCAAACTAATGACCCCTGGGTGGCCCCTTTGGGCGTTTTGTGTGCAGGCTGCAATCAGTGAGACCTCAGAATGCTGGCCTAATTTGAAGGGCCCATCTTACCATCACATTTGATTTGGGTGACCCAACCTGACAAGCCACACTGCCTGCAGGGAGAATCCTGGTCAGAGATGAGGTCTTTGCAGTGACCGGTCTTGCATGTCTGGAGATGTAGAAGGGGACATACAGACCCCCGGCTATCACCATGCTCCCCCTATTACACTCCTATTCCACTCACTTGAAGAGGCCTCATCAGTGTCCAGTAAGGAGAAACACAGTGGTCAGTTTAGGGATAAGGAGGAGCCCATTGTTCTAGGCATCAGCGCTTAGCAAGAGAGCATGGCTGTTAGGTCAGTGTCTGTGTGGGGCTCTGGGAGGGATGTGGGCCTAGGGGGCACCCAGAAAGAGAAGCTCTGGGGCTCATGGCATCTATTCACCATCTCCTCCTCCTCCAGGAAAGGGCAAAGTGAACACTTACAGGCTGGTTCTCACTTGAGGCTCCCTGAGGGTGCCTTCAGAGGTTTGGCTGTACCCATGAGCCCTTTCTCCAGTGTCAGACAAGAAGCAAGTGTGGCCTCAGTAAATCTTTCCTTGCCTCTTGGGGGTCCCTGACACTCTCCAGGACTTGTAGCATGAACTTTCTCTGTTCAGCAGCATTTTCCCACAAGTGAACCAAGAGACAAGGATTTGGTCTGTGTGCTCACTGGAAACTGAAGGCCTGTGTCCCCAGGTGCTTGTGCTGAAGTCCTGGTGTTTGGAGGTGGAGCTTGGTGAGGGAGTGGTCCATGAGGGTGGTGCTCCATGATGGTGTTAGTGACCTTAAGAAGATACTCAGAGGAGGATGTAGGGAAGTCAGACTGCAGAACGAGGAAGAGATCCTCACCACACACCAGATCTGACCTGGGACTCCTGAGACCATGCGTGATGAGTGCTTTCTTGGGTGACCAGTTCATGCTCATGGTGTCTGAACTGAAAGCAAAGCATGGGATCTGACGACATTCTGGGGACAGCCAGAAGAAGAGTAATATGAGCTCCTCCAACCTGTGTCCAGTTCCAATAGGGGCTGGTGCCTCCCTCATGAGATTCAGCAAACAGTCCGGAACCTTCTCATAGAGTTGGTGAAGTTGTCATAGAGTTGGTGAAGCACTGTGTTAGCTAGGGCTTCTGTTGCTGGGATGAAACACCAGGACCAAAAGGAAGTTAGGAAGAAGGGTGCATTTCATCTTTCCAGCTAACAGCCTCCCTGAGGGAATTCCAGGCACAAACCTGGAGACCAGAACTGATGCAGAGACCGTGGAGGAGTGCTGCTTACTGGCTTGCTCCTTATGACTTGCTTGCTTTTTTGTACACCCCTGGACCACCAACCCAGGGGTGGCCCCACCCGCAATGGGTCAGGTTCTTCCACATTGATCACTAATTAAGACAATGTCCCACAGATTTGCCTGTAGGCCAACCTGGTAGAGGCATTTTCTCAACTGAGGGTCCCTTTACCCAGATGTCTCTAGCTTGCTAGCGTGTGGTAAGTTGATATAAAACTAACCAGTACACCATGCAAGGGCCTTCAAACCTCTTCCTGTGTGCCATTGGCCAAAGCCCAGCCAGGAGTCCACTCTGTCCTAGGAAGACATATGGCATATGGCAGCGGGTGTAGGTTGAGGGGCTGAGAGGCAAACTATCAAATTCAGCTCTTCACAAGACTGGGCAGACCTGTGTGATCTATCTGCTCCTAACTGGTCCAGCTCATTCACATCCCAGCTGCTCCCAGTAGCCGCCTCTGCCCAACCCTCCAGCCCCTTGGTGTGGCTTCTACATGCCTAGCACTGCTGTGTGCCCATGTGGCCAAATTCTGCTCACACCCTTCAAGGAGGTAGATGGTGACACATCTCCACAAAGTTCCCCTTGGTGTTCTGGATACGCTCACATCTGGATACGTTCCAACATTGCTTACCTCTCCCTGACATCCTTCTAGAAGGTTCTATATCTGTCTTTTCTGTGACATAGTGAAGCCATGACTGTTGGCAACTGGCACCCATGTCCAGTTCACCTTTGCACCCTCCTGGGCCTCTCAGTTCCCAACATGCAGCAAGTGCTCTCATGCCCCCATCTCCTGCCAAATTCAAAGAACAGACAGATGAAGGAGATAGCAGACGGTTGCAGAGTTTTGTTTGTTTGTTGATTTCTGGGACAGCCTCTAATAACTATGTAGTCAAGGATGACCCTGAGCTCCTAATCCTCCTGCCTCTGCTTCTTCAGTGCTGAGATCACGGAGGGGGGGGGTGATGGAGATGAAACCCAGGGGATTGACTAACTGAGCTCCATCCCTTGGGGTTTTCTGACAATGACGACAAGAGTTTGGGGAAATACACCAACTCAAGTCAACCATGTGTCTCCAGGCTAGAGCGTCTCATCCCTGGATTCACCTAAGCATAGAGACTTGGAGTACAACAGGCCCCAGTTTCCAATACAGTGTTGAAGAGGAAGCTGTACTGTACTGTGACCCATGAGACAGCCCAGGCTGTTTACTTTTAGCTTAATCTAGCTCAATTCCCTCAGGTATCACTCTTCTCTCCCTACCCACCACTGTGTGACTGAGAGAGTCTTTCCTAAGTACCACTGAGGGGTAGCAGGCTAGCCTGTACCTATGGGCTGGCTTGGGTTCCGTCTTTGTTGGGGTCTAGGCTTTAGGATGGATGATCTCACTGATTTCTGGGCTCTTCCAATCCACTGGAGCAGGAAGTTCTCAGAAAAGGGAAGTTCAGAGAGGGAGATCAGGCATAGACTAAGGCTCCAGGGACCAAGCCTTGGACCCAGTACTGAGTCTCCTAGGGAACTTTTATATTCTCACGGACTCATCTAATCAGAAGCCGTTTGGTCTTTGTGTACTGTTGTTATGTCTCTGATGTTGGAAGGTGTAATGGTGTCTGAGTCTTCCCTGCACAAACCTGGATGGATGCACAGCTGTCATGCACAGGCCAGGGGTCCCTGCACTTCCTCTGGTGTGGTCAGGACAAGCTGAGGGTTGGAGTAGCCTTGGAGATGAGTCTTAGGGTAGAGCTAGGGCCAGCCCTCAAGAAAAGAAGGAAGACAGCAACTAAAAAAGAGAAGCTCTTCAGTCAGCCACATAGACATGTGTCACTGTGTAAGAAACATCTCCAACACAGACAGGGGCAGTCATGGCACCTGAGGCTGGAACCAACGGGCAGCCATGACATCTGAGGCTGGAACCAACGGGCAGCCATGGCATCTGAGGCTGGAACCAACGGGCAGCCATGGCACCTGAGGCTGGAACCAACGGGCAGCCATGGCACCTGAGGCTGGAACCAACGGGCAGCCATGACATCTGAGGCTGGAACCAACGGGCAGCCATGGCATCTGAGGCTGGAACCAACGGGCAGCCATGACATCTGAGGCTGGAACCAACGGGCAGCCATGGCATCTGAGGCTGGAACCAATGGGCAGCCATGATATCTGAGGCTGGAGCCAACGGGCAGCCATGATATCTGAGGCTGGAACCAACGGGCAGCCATGATATCTGAGGCTGGAACCAACGGGCAGCCATTACATCTGAGGCTGGAACCAACGGGCAGCCATGACATCTGAGGCTGGAGCCAACGGGTGGGTTTCTGATTTGGACTGTATTCAGTCCTGTTTGCACCATCACCTGGCTTTGGATGGGTGACTTTCCTCACCTGGCCTGAACCTGGGCATGACTGTGGCCTGCTTTTCAAGTCTGTGGCTCTCAGGAGGCAGGGGACACCATGATGTAACCAGCTACTTCCTCCTGTTCATATCACCTTGACTCTTCTACCATGATGGGCTGGAGCCTTGGACTGGGAGCCAGGAGAAACATTTCTCCTTAAGCTACTTTTGCCGGAGGATTTTATCACAGAAGCAGGAAAAGAAAACCTCTGAGGCTCAGGCTTGTTCCAGCTAAGGCCTGCAGGAGAGATGGGAAGGGGATTTCTCTCAGTCCCCTGAGGGTAGGCAGAGGTTGGACCCTGGCTCTCAGCTCTTATTTTCCTCATTGAGAATATGAAGTGATTAGATGAGGCCATCTTCAAGGCAGAAGCCCTGAAGGCTTTAAGGCTTTGCTGCCGGCAACCACAGAAGTAAAGCAAGCATTAGGTTCGCCACGTTGGAGTGCCACATTGGGGGGTGGTGGTGGCTGGGGCTGGGCTGTGGGAGCCCTTCAATACAGAAGAAGGGAGAGTACCTGGATCCTGGTCTGTGTCTCCAGTGGGTATCTGGTGGTTACCCCAGGCTATCTTTTTGCCTTTGGTTCTACTGTTGGGAGGTCAAAGCCACTTTTTCCCAGTTGAGCAGGAGCCCTGCTTTTGTTTTACACAGGGACCATCCTGCTTCTGTGCATTGTCAGGTAGAATTCTCCTTTCAGTAGGCCTGGACCCCCATACCATGCCTGCACCCTTATCCCCTAAAGGGCTCGGACAGCAAACAGTCCTGTTTTCTCCTTCACCAAGGCCTTGGATGGTGAAGCAAGCATGAATCAACGAATTCGTGCGAGAATCAATAAATCAACCAAGGAACTTGCCCAGTTAACTTACTCAGGTTTGACCTTAAAAGGAACATAGAAATTATTCCTTTAGAGAGCTCTGCAGGGCCAGGAGGGAGATGGCTGTGTGAAAGCCCATGAGGACAGTGACCCATTCCCAGAACCTGCATAAAAGAACAAAAGCCAACCAGAAGTAGGAGTGTGCACTTGGCATCTCAGCAATGAGGAAGAGAATCAGCCCCAGACCAGCGAGGGACCCTGGCTCAAGACAAGATTGATGATGCCTTTAGTATGACCCCTGATGTGTCTTTTAGCTGTACAGCATGCATATGAGTGCATGTGAACCCCTCCCCCCCACACCTGTACACATATGTAAGCACAGATAATCAATAAAAATAAAAAGCTCTGTGATTCACATGTGACTGATAGCTTTGCCTTTTGGTCATAGGCACTGGGCTGTCCGGACCCCATTGTCACCTTGGTGATGCTGAGGAAGCCCTAGATTTTTTTTTTTTTTTACCAACTTTCCTGGCCCTGGAAGTTTTTCTCCAGCAACCTCTCACCCTGTCCAGAGCCCTCCTGCCCTCACCAGCAGGGGCTGGCCACCAAGTCAGGCCAGCCAGTCCATTCTTGCTCGAAGGCCAGGTGGTGTGGTGGCCACTTGTCTCCGGCCTGCTTGGGGGGGCTTTCATCCAGGCCTGAGGAGCCTGAGAAAGTGTGGGGGCGGCTTTATCCCTGGAGCCAGGCCGGCTCCTGGGAAGTATTGAAGGCGCGTTATTCAGGCTGACGCTTGGCGTCTCCCTCAGCAGGACAGTGAGGGGCAGCCCACTTGGGGATCGGGCTGGCCTTGTGCATGGCTGAAGGTTTTTGGAGAAAAATGTAATAAATCACAAAAGGCCACTTTGTTGTGGTGGAGGGCATCAGGACGGCCGGACGCGGCCGGCTCCATCACTGCTTCTGATGGGCTGGGATTTAGTGGTCTCTTTCTTTGCTCTGTCAGGGAGAACAATGCCCAGCCGCACCAAGGTTTCCATTATAAATCACCATGAGCCCTGTGGAATTCCCTCCCCACCCTGGGGCTTCAGCACAGACACTGAACGTGGGGCCCGAGGCCCTTGCTGCTCAAGGCCGCTTCGGGGGGTCGCCTGGACGGCGGGGAGGGTTGGGGGCTTAGGGGATGCACTGGCCTGCTGAGTGCCTGCTTTAGCTCCCTAGACCCATACCCGTGGGAATGCAGGATCTTTGATCTGCATCCCCTATGACAGGAATATGTAGGGGAAAACAGAGTTGGGCAGGCCTTCCCACCTTATGCTTATGGATGAAACATCAGAAGTCTACCTTGATGCTTAGAGACAGGTCTGTAAAAATGCTGGTCCTGGCTCCATCATCTGTCAGCACTATACAAAGGGTTTTGTTGTTGCTGTTTGTTTTGTTTTTTAAGAATGAGAGAGAGAGAGAGAGAGAGAGAGAGAGAGAGAGAGAGAGAGAGAGAGAGAGAGAAAGTGGAGAGCTTGGAGCTGGAGAGATGGTGCAGTCATGAGATTCTGACTTCAGATCCCCAGCATTCTCCTAAGAAGCAGGCCATCACTGTGTATGCTTCTGATGTTGGCGATGTGGAGATGGGGATCCCTGGGCATACTCCAGTCTAGCTAAGTTATTAAGCTCCAAGTTCAAAAAACCCTATCTTAAAATATAAGTTGGACAATATTTAAAAAGGGTACCAAGTGTTGACCTCTGGCCTCCACATGCCCACACACATGTGCCCACAGACACACATACACACAGGCAAAAAAAAAGGAGGAGGAGGAGGAGGAGGAGGAGGAGGAGGAGGAGGAGGAGGAGGAAGGAAGGGAGGGACATTGGGGACCTGTGAAGGACAGCTATTCCCATGCAGTTCTGTGGGGCAGGGGTAGGGTTAGACAGTGTCTCATTTACCTGCTCTCCTTTCTGTGAGCTGCTCCTGATGTGTCTGGAAAGACACTCATGTCTCTAAGACCACATGAAGGGACTCAGATAAATCTGGAATGGGGCCCCCTGGATATTTCCACTGATGACAGGACTTTTCCAAATGGCTGAAGACCATACAAAGCCAACTTGGAAGTTTGGGAAAGTCCTTGAGTGTGAAAACTGCATACAGTCCTCCCTGTGGGCTGGAACAGATCCACGATACCCAGGAATCCAGAGGGAGACCTGGCCATCTTCCAGCCGTTCCAGATCCCAGATCAGGAAAAGTGTAGATGCAAAAAGATGGCTCAGGATGTTCTGGGACCGCGCCTTTGGGGGTCCCCAAGGTTGGAGCGGGGCTGCAGGTTTACACAATGACTACACAGAAGTTCCCAAGCTGGAACTTCCCTGTCTATACTCCATCTCTGGCTCTTCTGTGCCTCTGTCTTGGTGCTTCCTCAGCAACAGTCCCCATGGTCTCTACTGATGACACCTGAGGTCCCAAGTGGTCTTCTGAGCTGCAGCAATTTCACTTGGGGAGTGGCTGCAACCCTGTGTCTGTTCCTGGCCACCCTGACTCAGGGGCACGTTCAGGAGTGCTGTTCACCTTAGTGCTCATTTCCAGAGCTCTGGGGACCCGTAGTCTGCTGACCACCCAACTCCTCCTGTCTGAACTGTTCCCAGGGCTTTCCTGTTGTGTTCAGCGTCATCCTCTATGCACGAAGAGTTCACTCACCCCAAGGCTCTTTATGTCCTCATCCCTGGTTGAGATTTTCACCTTCAAATCTTGGCCCCTGTTTTCTTCGGTTTTGATCCCTAACCCATCTTCACATGTTCTAGAATTTCTATTCTTCTACTCCTTTTGAAGATGGTCTTGGGAACCTGTCCAGGTGTGCACAGGGATTCTGGCTGTTTTGTGAGCAGGTGCTCATGGGCTGTCAGATCATGGCTGGATGTGGCTGAGACCCACTGAGATTTCTGTGCATGGGGCGGGATGTCATTCAGAGCTCTAAAACAAGGCTTGGTCTTGACCCTCGGTTTCTTTCCCTGGGTGTCCAGAAAGAGGCCACCTGTTTCTCCATGTCTAGCTTCTACTAACAATGTCCTCCTCAGGTCACACAGGCTCCTCTATCGGCCTTGGGCACACATGACTACCCAGCGGTAAAGAAGCGTCTTTCTCAACCCTGACAGCCTGGCTTCATGCTGAGGTCCCAGTGGCAGCAGGTCAGATGTCTAAGCACCCCCAAATGGAGAGATCCTAGATGTGGTGCTCTGACTCTGTGCCTCTGCTGCTCCATCTGTAAAATGGAGCCGTATTGTCCCATCCTTCTATGGTGACCAGTGCAGCTATGGCTGCTCCCTTTCTGTCCCTGAAGCCCTCCTGGCTGAGAGTTCTTTAATGGTCGATGCTTCTCCTCTTGACCCTGTTTGAGCACCAGCCCTTTATTACTTACACATCTGCTCCATGCTCTCTTCTTATTTTAATCAAGCCAATCACTGGCACTTAGATACTTCTTGTTGAATGCATGAATGAATGAATCACTTCCCCAGGGGCTAGCACAGTGCATGGTGTATGGCAGGTGCCTGTCAAGTTTTGCTCAATGTCACCTATGGACAAACAGAACTCTGGGCTTTTTTTCTGCTGCACATGAGCCTACTCCCAGAGATTGCTGGCCAGACTCCACAGCACAGATTTCCCCTACCTGCTGCCTTCTGAGCAAAGGCTGCTGCTGCCTTCTCCTGCCTCCTTGTCACTTCCACCCTCTGTGGCTGTTTCTTCCCAGCTTTTCTTTTTTTAACTTTATTTATTTATTTGCCTGGAACTGGGAACTGGGATTACAGACAGTTGTGAGCTGCCATGTGGGTGCTGGGACTCGAACCCCGGTCCTCTGGAAGAGAATTAGTGCTCTTAACTGCCGAGCCATCTCTCCAGCCCCCTCTTTCCAGCTTTTTATTCCTCCTCAGATCTAGAATTTGGCTGAAAAATTCATTCACAGTGCAGTGACTGGTGGCTGTCCTGATCAAAAAGGCTCTGATGTCCTTCTAGATTCTGTATGTCCCACATGCCTCCCTGGGAAGCACCATGCTCATACTGAGATCTCAAAACCTAGCCTCTGAGACTTTCTGGGACCTTGGTAAAGGGCAGTGAGGACCATTATTTTATTCCCATCTTCCCTGGCCATCTCCATATCAGGATCTCCCCATATTGTGTTACAGGAAGTTTTTGCTCTGCTTGCACATTTTACTGTGTATCTCAGGCTGGACTTGAACTTGCTATGAAGCTCAGGCTGCTTAACTGAGCATAGGGGTGAGTGGGCAGTAAAACCCTTGGTATCTGAGGATTTGGGTAAGAGGCTCACTCTGGGGTTCACATTTCCCCCTATATGTCACCCCTTAGTTTTTGAGTCCCCTGGTGAGTCTGCTAAGTTAGTTCAGGCCCCAGTTCACTGTATGAACTCATTTCTCCCACCTCGCTGGAGACTGTAGGTCTGGCAGTGCTGACAGCCAGAGCTGGCTCCAGATGCTGCTGTCATGGTAACCCTGGTGGATGCTCTTCTAAACAATTCAGTTACTGGAGGTGGTGCAGACTGTGCCAGCCAGCCAGTATGCCAGGGCAGTGAGTGGATAGGGAGGTGGAGAGGGAGGCAGTTCCTTTCCTAGGGCCTTTGGCCCAGCCCAGGCCTGTCCTCAGGAAAGTGTTCTGAAGAGAAGAAATGATGACTTGGAAAAATGTGCTGAGGCCTCCAGGTTAGCTTCTAGAGAGATTCTGTGAGAGACAGAAGGCTATGTTCCTTGATGGAATCAGGAGGCTTCTGCCCTCCATGGCCATTCAGCTGGTGCTGGGGTCAGGGGAAAAGATCCGAGTCAGGGATCCTGAGATGCTGGTCTATCTCATGGGTGAAGCACCCCAGACCATCTGTTGTTGGTGTGGCATTATTATTATTAATAATAATAACTATTTCTTTTTCCGCTTTCTTCTCCCCCTCATTTTCTTCTTCTTCTAGGTTGTTCTCACTATGTAGTCGAGGCTAGTCTTTGAACTCACAGCAATCCTCCTGCCTCAGTGCCTTCAAGTGCTGGAAGGACAGGCATGACAAACCACACTCAGTTTAGGGTTTCGTTTTCAGTTTCTAGGAAGTGGCTTGAGCAAGAGTCCCGCATCGGAGTCCAGCATGCAGACTGCACTGTGGTGAGGATAGGCATCTTGGGTGAGCCAGGGCCCTGCCAGGACCTGATGTGCCTTCCCGTTCTGATATGCCAGGCGCCACAGCTCACATTAGATCTGTCCACATAAACTCAGCAGTGGTGGCTGTGAGGGCTGAGGGGCTGCAGCCTTTTTTCAGTGTGTGTGTGTGTGTGTGTGTGTGTGTGTGTGTGTGTGTGTATGCCATACGGGTATGTGAGCTCACATGCACAAGTGTGGAAGGTAGAGGTCAATGCCAGGTAGCTTCTCCAGTTGCTCTCCATCTTGTCATCCGAGACAAGGCTCACTGAACTTGGGTTTTTCTCATGAACTTGGCTAGATGGATTGACCAATGAGCCCCAGACATCCTACTTCATCCACCCTACCAGTGCTGGGGTCACAGGCATATGGTGGGGCAGGTACCTGCTGGGGTCACAGGCACATGTTGGGGTCACAGGCACATGCTGGGGTCACAGGCACATGCTGGGGTCACAGGCACATGCTGGGGTCACAGGCACATGCTGGGGTCACAGGCACTTGCTGGGGTCACAGGCACATGTTGGG
>PVIH01014313.1:0-54391 GCA_004025045.1 Sigmodon hispidus | reverse complement strand
TAGGTGCCCCTATATTAGGGGCATAAATATTTAAGATTGAAATCTCCTCTTGACCAATTTTTCCTGTGATGAATAAGTAGTGACCATCTTGGTCCCTTTTAATTGCTTTTAGCTTAAAGTCTACTTTGTTAGATATTAGGATTGCAACCCCTGCTTGTTTCTTAGGACCGTTTGACTGGAAAATCTTTTCCCAATCCTTTATTCTAAGCCTATGTCTGTCTTTGCAGTTGAGGTGTGTTTCTTTAGGCAACAGAAGGATGGCTTCTGTTGTTGTATCCATCTTGTTAGTGTGTGATGTTTTATAGGAGAGTTGAGACCATTGATATTAAGGGAAATTAGTGACCATTGATTCATATTTCCTGCCATTTTTGGTGGCAACTTGTTTGTATTTCCTTTCTCTAGGGTATTCTTCTGTGGACTTATTGATTGTTTGTGATTTTGTGGGTGTATCTGGGGTCCTTAGGTTGGAGTTTTTCCTCTAATACTCTCTGTAGTGCTGGATTGGTAGATAGATATTCTTTCAGTCTGACTTTGTCCTGAAATACCTTGTTTACTCCATCTATGGTGATTGATAATTTTGCAAGGTATAGTATTCTAGTTTGGCAGCCATGCTGTTTTAGTGTCTGTATAACTTCTGACCAAGCCCTTCTAGCTTTCATCATTTCCATTGAATAGTCAGCCGTTATTCTGATGGGTCTGCCTTTATATGTGAATTGGCCCTTTTCTTTTGCAGCTCTTAAAATTTTTTCTTTGTTCTGTATGTTTTGTGGCTTGATTATAATGTGGCGCGCTGACTTTTTTTGGAATCATACCTATTTGGTGTTCTGTAAGCTTCTTGTATCTTTATAGGCATTTCCTTCTTTAGGTTAGGGAATTTTTCTTCTATGATTTTATTGAAAACATTATCTGTGCCTTTGAGCTGGTATTCTTCTCCTTCTTCTATTCCTATTATTCTCAAATTAGATCTTTTCATGGTGTCCCAGATTTCCTGAACATTTTGAGTTATGGCTTTTTTAATTTTATTATTTTCTTTGACTGATATATCTATTTGAGCTACTGAGTCTTCCACTTCCAAGATTCTATCTTCCATCTCTTGAACTCTGTTTGTTATGCTTGTATCTGTGGTTCCAGCTTTTTTCTTCAGGTTTTCTATTTCCATCTTTGCCTCATTTTGTGCCTTTTTTATTGCTTCTATTTCAGCTTTTATTTTAGCTTTTAGTTCCTGGCATGTTTCTTTCATAGATTTGTTCATCTCTTCCAATTTTTTGTTTGTATTTTCTTTTATTTCTTTAAGGCTTTATTTCATATCTTCTTTTAGAGCCTCAATGATCATCAAACAGGAATTTTTGGTGTTGCTTCTTTCTGCTTCCTCTTCATTGCTCAGTTCAGGTCTTGTATTTGTAAGATCGCCACTCTCTTCTGGAGTTACCATGTTGTTCTTTGTATTATTATGTAATTTTTTGCACTGACGTTTGCCCATGCCTTCAGTGGTTCACGATTAGATGGCTCCTGGTTAGTTGTGGCACTAGGGTTTGTGGGCCTCCTGTCACCTCTCTGGTCAGGGTCTGAGTCTGTCCTTCAGAGACCCCTGTAGTTGTTGGTTCGCTCAGATCGAGGTGGTGGTGGGTAGCCATGCAAATTCCCTCAGCAGGAGCTGTGGGTATGGTGACCGGCAGAGTTTATTTGCCCCTTCTTCAGTGTGCCCTGGGACTCTGCAGACAGCACTTGGTCCCGGAAGCGTTACAGGAAGCTGTGGGCCAGAGCTGAAAATTCTAAATCACTTCTCTCCAGACATACAATGTATAAAACCTCACTTTCAACTGATCCCTACAAGAACATTATAAGCATAGTTAGAGTTCCCCTAGTTTACTTGCGAACCAGCTATTGTGTTATATTTATGAGGTAAATCAAGTAGGACATTAAGAAGAGATTTGCATTTTATAATAATCATGTTGATTAATTTCCTAATAATAAGCATTTGAGCACATTTATATACATTTTTATCCAATATTTTTAAAGCACTGAAATGTCATCTCTATAAAACAACTTAGCTAACTAATATTCATTTACTTTAAATTTTTATTAGGAAAATTTCAAACATGGCAAAACAAATTCAATCATATAATGAACACTTAGGTCTTATCAAGCTAAATTAAATGACTTTGTATATTCCATCACAGCAGCATTATAACTTTTATATTATTTAAAATAATCTGCAAACTTTGTCATACTCTATAAATGCTTTAAAACACATGGCCCTATTTAGCCACAATTGTGATCATATCATTCCTAAGCTATTATTATTAATGAACTGCCTCTCTGTATTCTAATTTCTCCCACCAGTTTTAACATGGCCTGTGATACAGCTGTGTTCTGGCAGAATCCTGAGCCATCCACATGTTCCATTTGATTTTATCTCTTAGCTTTTTACAGGGTGTCCTAGCTTCTGGGTAACTTTGTTTTCCAGCAAACATCCTTTTTGAGCTGACCCAACCATTAATTTACAGAAATTCTCACACTTTAGATTTCTCAGATCGTTTTTTCTGGTTAGCTTGTTTCTTTCATGGCTGTTATTCCTAAGGAGTAGAAGTTACACTTTACAAGCTTGAGGTGTAAACGGCCCTTTAGAAGTGCCTGCCTCGGGATGAGGAAGAGAGAACACAGTTGCTTCTCCCTCAGTGCTGCTACTGTGAGTACCTGTGAGAAGGGACGGGCATTTGCTTCTGCAGGATTGCAATTTTTGCAGTAGTTTTGTGTTTTGTGACTCATTTCCAATATTTTAGACTTCTCAAGTCTTAGCTCTTATGAAGGCAAATGTCACAGGATACAGTCTACAAGTATGTCACCCACATGAAAAGAAATGTGATGTTGGGTTTTTGCAGATAAAAGCAAAATTGCAATTGTTTCATAATGAGACTTTGCTGATTTCAAAAGAAACTGCTGCATCTAAACGGCATCTTTTCCTTCTACTGTCTTCCTTGGCAGTGTGTACCTGAAACCTCACCTACCATATTAGCACCCCAATGTTCCATTTATTTTGAACATTGATTGAGTGATTGATTGATTGTGTATGTGCATGCACATACATTTGTGCCATGATGTACATGAAATGTCATAGGACCAGATAAATTAGAAGAGGTGCTTCTTTCCTCGTACCATTTGGTTCCTGGAGATAGTCATTCAGGTCATTAAGATTGAAGCAAATACTTGCTACTCACTGGGTCATCTTTCCAGTCCAAGTTGTTTACCAGTATGTGCTCACGCGCGTGAGCACACACACACACACACACACACACACACACACACACACAGATTTGAAAAATAATAGTAACCGATTTAGTTAATTCTATACCACATTTTTAGTTAACATAGAAATGTTCAAAAGATCTTTCACTATTAATGTACATATTTGTATGCACATATATGACCATGACACATACACTTGTATCTAACTATGTACATATGTAAATTTATCAACACACACACACATGCCTGCATTTATTTCTAAAAGCAAATTTGAATCTAGAGTGTGCCTGTCCATTGATTGCTCTTTAGAATTAAGGAAGACCGCATGGACTTGGCTGAAGTGCACAAAGAAAATTCCCTTTCTTCCATATTGTGTAAACTCATGTCCTCTTCCGCACAGCCAACAATGCTGATGTGTTAATAAATTTTAAGGAGTTTTGTTTTCACTGAGAGGAATACTTTTAAAGCTCTTTGGTGGAGGGACATGTGGCCTGGCTTCACTGATCTGCAAACAACACCCCCTCTGAGTACGATTACCATCCAGACGGTTTTCTTACTGAGCAGTTATGAAGGTTTATGAGCAAGTTATAAACAGGAGAACGGAGCTTATGGTAATGAGGTCAACACTGTTTCTGTTATGTCTTTGACTTATTAAACAGCCTCCCAAAGAGAATACCTATCCCAAATGGGCTAAACAGAGACATAAGCTTTTACCAGCTGAAAGTGTAAACTCTAACTCTACTTAAAGACATTCCACAAAATCTAGCTATATGTGGAGCCATTCAGTGGTACATATTTCACATACATTTCCATATTAATATTTATGCATTAGCATGTGCAATAATTTGGACAACTGGTTCTTGGTTCTAGTCAGCTTGGTTTGTCACATAATAAATGGACTGAGTGCACTTAAACAAAGGAAAATTTTCTTAAAATGCTAGAGGCTAGAAATTCAATATCAAGCTGAGAGCTGAGTTAGGCTTTATTGTGGGTTCTCTTTCAATGCAGATGGCTACATTCTCACCAGGTCCTCACATGGAAGATGGGAGAGAGAAGAGAATAGGAATAGAGGGGGAAGGAAAGGGAGAAGGTGAAGGGAGACCATCTCCGGTACTTTTTCCTGTTGGGAGACTTCACATCATACAAGTTCCACCTTGATGACCCCTCCTAGCCCTTGTTATCTTGCAAAGACTCAGTCTCCAAATAAAATTCCCATGGTGGGCTCAGAGCTTCAATATATGAATTTTGGAAAAATACATTTGGTCAATAATAATGTTTATATGGGAAGAAGTGCCTGAGGAGGAAGAATTTTTTGTTGAGGTTAGGGTCAGCCTCTGAGGAATTAGATTGCATGTTTTTTTCTCCCCCAGCAATTAGGTCTTGCATCAGAGGAGATGGCTGCTATAGTAAAGGTCCTTATCAGAGGAGGGAGTGTGCAGTAGCCCAGAGTTATATAGCTCAGTTCAATCCCTGCATCTGTGATTGACAGCTGGTGCGAAGTAGGCCCTTCCAGCTGAATGGATAAGGCTGTGGTTGATACTATGGTACTTCTGAAGCTTTATCAATTAGTTCACTATTATCCTCTTAGCCAAGGATGTACATAGCCTTTAGAAAGGAAGGCTCTGGCTTGATGCTGAGCAAGGTGGGTGACTGGACACGTGCTTTTGCATATCAATGAGAGTTTTGTAAATGCAAATTTGGAGATCATCCTCCCTTAAAATTTAGCTTCAGTGCGATACACGATGTGAGACTGCTTGGCCAGCAAGTTTACCTGCAATTTTAGCTCCACCTGAGTTAAAGCTGGTGTGATGTTGCATACTGCCATAGATATTAGCAACTTCAAAGAGCAGAGGGGAAGAAACTGAAATTAGATGCTGTCCAAAGGAAGAAAATGTTGTTTTCAAAATTCCAGGAAGTGTCTGGTGAATATTAGGGCAAAAGAGTTAATTTGCTTCTTCACAGGAAAACATTTTTAATGCCACTTATTTCTTACTTTGGCAGCTTAAGACAATCAGCCCACATACAAAGGAAGCAAAACAAAACAAAACAAGCTGTTTCGGGAATTGGTTTTCCAACAAATCTCTTTCAATGAGCCAGCATCCCCAGTGTGGAAAAAGACTGATGCTTTGCCGCTATGCTCTGCTCCTCAGGCCCAGCATCCCATTGTGGAGGAGAGTAATGCTTTGCTGATATGCTGTATTTCTCAGGACCAGCATCCCCAGTGTGGAGGAGAGTGGTAGTTTGAAGCTATGCTGTATTCCTCAGATACCTGGTTGTTGGGATGACTAAATGTTCTATCAAAAGTCATTGTTGTCCCATTTTCTTCTAGTTATTTGGCCAGGACAACAGTGTAGATTTTATAATTTCTATCTTTCTGTTTTACTATTTATTTTTCATTGTTTATTTAATTATTATATTTTATTTTTTAATTATTCTATTTTATTAATTTATTTTTCCTCCCTTTTTCCTCCTTCCTTCTCCCCTTGTATCTCTCCTTCTTTCCTTCCTTCCTTCCTTCCTTCCTTACTCTTTCTGCTATGTAGTCCTGGCTGGCTTGGAACATGCTTTGTATGTGATGATGACCTCGAACTTTCGGTAATTCCCTTGCCTTCTTTCCAAGTGCAAGGACTGCAGGTATAGACTACCATTTCCAGTAAGCTTTGTTTATAGAATAAGGAAGAATTACAAGCTTTTCATCTCTACCTGTGGCTTATGAAAGTGAACACTACACATGTTGGCTTAAGATTATTTCTTCCTCTGTATGTTCTTGAACCTTACCATCCATCTAGAATCTTCTAGCCTCACATGTCAGAGAAGTGAACTGAGATTTACAACAGTGGCTTTGGCTTTGCCCTAATGGCAGATAGAGAAGGAGGAAATGGAAGTACAGTGGATACAAAGTAACAGGCAGTGGAACATCAGATGGCTAGTGAGAGTGTATAGGCACAAATATGATTGTGCCAGTTAGTTAATGAATTAAATATTACATTCAGGGAAGTGTTGTGAGATTTAAAGACCTAAAGATGTTAAAGCATTGGCTTTACTTTCCAGGCTTGGCAGATAGATAGATAGATAGATAGATAGATAGATAGATAGATAGATAGATTTAAACATGTAAACAAAACTATTCCTTGACATGAGAAAGAGTTTGTACTATTGGCAAAGAAAGCCTCCTTGGGAAGGTCAGAAATTTTTTCTAAGGAAACAGAAGTCATGACATTGAAGTAGGGGAATTGCAATAAATGTAAAAAATGTAAAATTAAGGAAATCAGACACTCAGTGATGCTTAGAAAAGAAGATATTGCTTCTCTGTAGAGTAGAAGAGGACAAGGAAACTGAAGGGAATCTGAGTATACTCAAAGTATAGTTTGAAGGTCATGTGAGTTTCCACTACCTATACTCCCTCTGGTGCACACACTTGGGGTAGGCGTCCCAATTCTTCTGGATGTGTGTTGTGATGAAAAGTGTTGGGCTAAAACAATCAGGACTGGTCCTGTAAATGCCATTTGCTTTCTACTCTAAACATATTTAAAAACAACATTAACACCTTTTTATGGAGATATGCATAAAGAATGAGCATCTTCCTGACTGTGGTTCACCTCCCCACCCCCCTTTAATATATAATAGCGTGTGGTAAAAGCTGATGTCTGGCATAGACACAGGGTACCTACTAGTGTATGAGAGACCCTGCATTTGATATGCAGCATATGAAACCAGCAATAACCTTCAAGGCCTAAAAATTACATCCAAGGCAATGTTATGATGCTATATGAAAATAAATATGTGAAGTTTATTTCTTTGGTATATAAACTGAAACAGGAATTCCTGTGTTCATTTTAAATTTTATTCTATACTTCTTACAATGATTCCCAAGAATTTTGGAAGGAAATGACTTCTTTAGTGTATCTTTTCATCCTTGGACTTCTGAAGGAATTATTATTCTTTCCCTGGGTATCAAGCAGGACATTTTTATCACTGTGCTGAGTGGCATGGTGGTCTGTGTTCATAGTCAGTGTGGCAGGATCTGTAATCAGCTGGCAGATGGGCTTCTGGGTAGTTGTGGGGTTAGCTTGATAGGATAATTGGGGTAGGAAACCTGCCCACTGTGTATCAGTAACACCACTCCCTTAGAGGAACTTGGGCTATTTTTGAAGAACAGGAAGCAGAGAGCAAGATAAGAAGCAGCATATAGTCATTGCTCTCTGCTTCCAAAGGTAGGTGTGATCAGCTGCTTTAAGCTCCTGAATCTGGAACCTTGAACAGTAAAAACTCTTTCTCCCTTAGCTTTCTTTTATGAAAATACTTTACCACAGCAACAAGGAAAGAAATCAAGACAGAGGAGCTTCTTAGTTAAGAGGTCCTTAGGCTGTTCTGAGAGGAAGAGGTTTTAGTTTTTATTTTTTTCCCAACCTTCATATATATAATATATATATATATATATATATATATTTCTAGCTAAGGAGAAAATTCTCTGGTTCAGCAAACATCCACCCATGTGTGCAAGCCCAAATAGTAAAGTCTGAATATGAGTGTGTTGCCTGGATGTTTAAGGAACACTATCCACAAACAAACTCTGAGATGTTTGATGCATTCAGTAGAGGCTTTGCTTTGTCCATCCCTTTTTTATTATTGATCTTAGGACAGTTCATTTATGCAGACCTTCCTAGGAGCAGTTGCCATCTGGTAAAAAAGGCATCAGAGTTACGTGGAATAAAATGGATCCCTATTTCTCACTTGTGTCCTAAGCAGTCAGTGCTTTGATCTTTCCAGGGATCCCTTTATTCCTAGAGACTTCGTTTTAATAGGTTTGGGGTGGTTGTTGTTATTTGTTGTTTTGAGACAGGGTCTTGTGGTGGCCCAGACTTCCTGGAACTGGTTACCCAACTCCTTCAGCCTCCCGAGTGTGACCCCCTGTCTGAGTGTTTCCTTCTTTTTTTATGTGAGATGTTAACTTCCAAAAGTCCTTAGTGATTGGGGGTTCTAGCCTGGTCCTTGTTTCAGAAAAGTAGTTCTGGTAAATTCATCTCTATCTGTCAGGAATGTTCACATCATAGGATATCTGTAGCATCCGTCCTGCTTGGCTACCAGAATGTATTTTCCATGTTGTTGTGGTATGACTGGAGATGCTGACAATGCTACCCAGGCTCTGATGCTGTGTCATTTCAAACAGATGGGAGATGATTTATGTCCAGTCACACTTGTGTGAGTAACTAAGCCTCTTTCCAGGAGACCCTTTCTTCTGCCCATTCTTGGCTGCCTCTAAGTACTTTTGCCTCTGCTATCATTTCCATTATCTGAGTTTATGTTATGGTGACAAAAAATTAATATGTGATGATACCTCTTTGATAAGTAATTTTGATAAATTTGAGTAGATCTGTTGTAGAATGGGAGATGGCTGTCAGGCTAAATCAAGACCTTTCACTCCATTTTATGATCTGAACTGTTTGCTCTTTGATATGTGGCATTGTTTTATGTTTTATTGGGAAACACAGATACAATCATTTTCTATTAAAAAGAAAAGAAATTCATTTAGGGAAACTCAGTGTATGGTAGAAATGCATTAATTAGCTACTTATTTATTAATATTTGAAAGTTGTGTATATGGTTCCACTGCCAAAATGCTTTCTTGGCCTACCACAGACACTGGATTTGAACCCAGCACAGCACATGGGCTTGGTTGTGCATGCCTGGGATCTCAACATTCAGAAAGTAAAGCCAAGCTTTGACCACATCACAAGTTCGATGACAACCTGGGCTACAAGAGATCTTATCCCAAAAATGATTTGATAACAGAACTGCTTACATTTTTAAATATGCATGCAAGTTTTACTATTAATGTGGTTTAAAATTACCTAATAAACTTAGAGTATAATTATAGAATCAAATCATATTCGAAGGTAAAGTTCAATTATTTAGTAAACAATGGCTAGTTATGGTTAAAAACCCCATTAGTTCAAGCCCAATGGGTAGAACCTCCAGTGACTCATATTATTATTTGCATATTAAAACTACTTTTTCATTTAGCAGGAAATAGCTAATATAATTTTTCTACAATTTGAAATGTGCAGGACCAATTATAACACACCATTTCACTTCTTAAGAAATTTTAATTATTTGGCTCCCATGATTCCCTGTCATTTAAAATAATTCTACCCTGCAGCTTTTTTTGCTGTTCAAGTCTAATTTCAAGTCAGAGTGTGAGGTACTGGTGTCTTTGATATTGATTTTCAATTATGGTTGAGGATGTGAACAGCAAAGGGAAATCAGAGTGTCGCTTCTTTTCTTGAGAAAAGAGAAACAGCTAAAGTTTTCTTAGAAGATGATTCTGAAATTCTGAAACTCCTTTATCAAGTTGAGAAACCATGGACAGCAATTTTGGTTCTTCTGTGTATAGTGTGTAATGTGTGTGTGTATGTGTAGTGTGTAGGTGTATATTTATGTATAGTGTGAAGTAGTATGTTTTGTATATCTCTCTCTGTGTATGTGTGTATGGTATAGTATATGTATGTATGTGTAGTGTAGTCTGTGTGTAGTGTGGTGTGTAGTATATGTAGTATGATGTGGTTTGTGCATGTCTCTGTGTGTATGTGTATTTAAGTGTATGCACACTTAAACAGAACATATGCTCAGGCATGTGAGTAGAGAGACCCTAAGCTGGTACCAAGTGTTTCCTTCTCTCTGTGTATACTTTATTATCTGGGGAAAGGGAGTCTCTCACTGAACCAGAACTCACTGTTTTGATTGGCTTAGCTGGATAAGCTACTGGGTCCTTCTGTCTTCATCTCCTAGTGCCAGGACTTCAGATGTGTGCTGCCCTGTGTTGGGGATCCAAATACAGGTCCTCATGCTTCCACAGCAAGCACTTTATCCCCTAAGAATATCTGATTCTTTAATTTTATGTTTTCAATAATAAGTTGAAAATTTTGGCAGTAATTCCTTGTATCTTATTGTCAATGTATAGAAATATAACTATTTAAAATGTGTTAACGTAATGTACAAAGTCTCCTAAGATGCCTGAGGGATTTCTACTAAGAGTGATTCATGCCTTGAGGTAACTGTTTAAAACCTGGTGTTTTTACCAGGTTCAAGAAAGTACCAGTTCACAGGTTTGAAGGTACAGGAGGGTATACTGCCTTTTGTGATGCCCTAACAGTCTTCTGCAAATCTCTTTTTCTACGCAACAGAAGTAGGGGATTTGCATTTCATTGTCTGTTAGCTCATTTTTACCTTAGACAAACAAAACAGTGCTCTATTAAGCCATTAGGAATTCATTTGCATCCTTGTCTTTCATCTGTGTACAAAAGTAGAAATTGTGTGGAAAAATAGTCGGGTACCAAAAGTGTTCTCAATAGTATGTGTGAAAAGTTAGCATAACCCATTTCTTGTTCTGCAGATGCTGAGATTTTTGCTAGCCCCCAGGGGAAGTTGTTTTCTTTACTCCAGAAGCATCAGTGTTACATATGGCAGCTTAGCCAGAAGGCCACTGTTCTGAGTGGTCAGGACCTTTGCAACAGTGAAAGGAAGGAGGAAGGGAGGGAGGGAGGAGGGAGAGAAGGAGGGAAGAAGGGGGAGGGAGAGAGGGAGGGAGGGAGGAAGGAAGGAAGGAATAGTGCTATCCTCTGAAAATGATTCCCCTGAAATATATTCTGTCTTGAGGAAGAGAAAGTTTTCTTCTAGGATTTTGTGCAGTATTCACTCTGCCCTCAACCCCTCCCCAGTCTGCTGCTCCCCATTTTCCTTCTACCCAGCTTTGTCCACACACTTTTTAGGAAGAGAGCCCATGGATAAAATCATGAACATAAATGAGCATTATACCTCACATCCCATGTTCTATATAAAAATGGAGTATCTCAAGAATTTTGAAAGTTAATGGACCACATTAACTGAGGGGACCTACAGACAGCATGTTATTCTTTTTCCTTTTCATCTCTCTGTCTGCTTTTACATCAGTTCATGGATTCTGTTGTTTTGAGACAGGATCTCACCATTTAGCACAGGCTGTACTTGAACATGTAATTCTCCTGCCTTAACACCCCCAGTTCTCGATAACAGAGGTGGACCACCATGTACACCTGTTTAGTCAGTTTCTAATCGCCTCCTTTCCTGTCCTCACCTCTTCTCTCCCCCCTCCCCTCTCTCCCTCTCATTTTCCTTCCTCTCCCTCTCATTCCTATCCCCTCATTCTCTCTCATGGCATGTAGCGATGTGTTTAACACATTTGGAAAGGAGAACTCTGTTCCCTGTAATTGTGCAAACTGTGTATAGCAAGGCAGCGTGTGTTGTCCATGAGCTAGAGAGAAAACAGCTAAACTGTTGGAACAGCAACCTTCTCTGAGAGGAGCACTGCAATTTCCTGTGGAGCTCTTGGACAATATGCAGAGAGCGCCTACACAACTAATCTCATTCAATTGTCTTCAGGTTTTCCATTTCCATCTTTGCCTCATTTTGGGCCTTTTTTTATTGCTTCTATTTCAGTTTTTAGTTCCTGACATGTTTCTTTCATAGATTTGTTCATCTCTTCCAATTTTTTGTTTGTATTTTCTTCTATTTCTTTAAGGGAAATTTTCATATCTTCTTTGGGGGCTTCAATGATCATCATAAAGGTATTTTTGGTGTTGCTTCCTTCTGCTTCCTCTTCATTGCTCTGTTCAGGCCTTGTAGTTGTAGAACCACCACTTTCTTCTGGAGTTACCTTGTTGTTCTTTATATTATTAAATATATTTTTGCACTGGCATCTGCCCATGGCTTCAGTGGTTCATGATTAGGTGGCTCCTGGTCAGTTGTGGCAAAAGGGCTTGTGTGTCTCCTGTCGCCTCTGAGCAAGGGGTCTGAATTTCAAGTCCTTAGTCTTTCTCTGCTGATGCAGTTGACGGTGGGGTCACCATGCAATGCCCCCTCTTTTAGGAGCAGCTGGAGGAGCCCTTCATAGCCAAACTCTATTCCTGTCTGCTAAGGAGTGTGTGGAGACAGTCACCACAGACCGAACCTGGTGATCTCACTCAATTGTCAAAGATAGTTGTCATTTCAGACTGTAGAGGAGAGGAAATTTAGAGAAGGGCTCAAGTGTGAGTAATTTATGTGACAGTAGCAACAGCTGGGAGTCCTTCTTTCTTTCACAGGAAAAAACCAGTCCCTGTCAAGATCGTCCCAACAGATGACAAACTCTTTCCACATCACACTTTAGCCCCAGAGTGGAGCAGCAGAGCAGGATGGAAAATAAGATCACATAAAGTTATTTTTCCATGTCCTGGCACATGCAGTCAGAAGTCATTTCTCTGTAACTGGAAAAGTGGAAGTACAGTATGGTAAGCAGGCAGGCTGATAGGACAGAGAAAATTTACACCCTGCAAATCAGTACAAAGGGGTATTCTTCTGGCCCGTTTCCTTCCTCTTATTCATGTGTCTTAGGTGGACTGCCTTGCAGAAAACACAATGAAGCGCACTGCCACGCAGGAACTTGAATTCGAGGCACTGGAGAATAGGAAAGCCATCTATATCAACACTGTACACAGTGGTGCAGAACACTAAGTTCCAACTGGCCATTTTTATTGGAAAGCTTCACAGAGCAGATGGGGTTTTATGAGTTTTCTGAAGTTTGTTGTTATAAATTGAAACTGTTGTTCTGAGGATTCTTTACTTCTTTACTTTTCATCCATTTTAACAGCACTTCTTGTATTTGGTGTTTATGAAATGCTGTGGGCATCTGAGGACACTATGAACTTTCCTTACTAGGATGTCCTGTAGGCCTGCTCTGTGTGCTCATGCTGCTAGGCTGGGGGAGGGATTTAGCGATAGAGTCTGGGACCAAACCTTGCATATTTCCTGGGGGAAGATCATGCAGCAAAAATGTATCTAAGATAGCATCCACAGCAAACTCAGCTTACTACATAAAACTTATTGCACAATTTTATACATGTCCATAATGTATTTTGACCACATTCATCATCATTACCTTTCTTGTCCGCCCCCCCAATCTCTTTTTCCCAACTAGTGCCTCCTTTACTCTGAAGCTGTAGTTTTTTTCCACTGCCTCCTAGTGCTGAGACAGACAGAGCATGATATTAAAACATATTAAAACAAACAGATTTGGAAGGGTGAAAACATGTAGATTTCCCTCAAGAAAAAGTAAATATTCTAGTAAGCCAATATTAAACTAAAAATCTATGTTATTTGGCATTCAGTGTTATAACTTTATCTCTCTGTCTGTCTGTCTGTCTTTCTGTCTGTGTCTGTCCTTGTCTGTGTCTGTCTCTGTCTTTGTCTATCTTGGTTTGTCTATGTGTCTATCTGTATGTCTGTCTGTGTCTATCTATCTTGGCTTTTGTCTCTGTCTCTGTCTCTGTCTCTTTCTCTTTCTTTGTAAACCCCCTTGTCTGTGCTCTAGTGCTGGGTTTACTCACAAGCTTCCATTCTAGAGAGTCTTTCTTGCCAGTTTCAAATAAACATTCACTAGATGGAAGTCTAGCACATTTTCCATTTGTGTTCTAGTGGGGATTTTGATGCTTTTTTAAACCTGCAGTACTGGAATCCTATTTGTAGCTCATGATGGAGAACAGAGCAGTGCTGGTCTCTGCCAGATCCCATGGGGAGCTTACAGCTTTATCTGAATGTTCACCAAAGGACATTGTAAGACTCAATGCCTGCTACATCAGAACAAGTAGGTAAGTTGCCAGACTCATGAGTTTAGCACACCCACCAAAATGTCAACATAAAAATAGATGGTAAATGAACTGGTTGAAATAATAACAAATTAACAAAATAGACGTTTTCTATGGGTTCCTTTACATTCTCTGAATGTGGTTTCTTAAGAGAGCCCATGAAACTCATCAGAAAAACTTTTGATAATGTACTTCTTTGAAGAGACTCAAAACTATCCTCCATGCTTATCAGGTGAAGATGCTTCCAGTGAGCCTAGGGACCCAAGTTTGACTCCTAGCTCCCACAAACTGGAAGGAGAGAATCAACTCCATCAAGTTCACCTCTGACCTTCACACATGTCTTGACATGTATCCACACACAAATGTGTTAAAATCATGAGAAATAAAAAAATCCATCAAATTAAATAAAAGTGTTCTTCACACCTTTGCCTCCAACATTTCAAGATGCATATTTTGTCACAACCTGATGTTTTACATAAGATTCATTGCTAATGATGAAAAACATGGTAAATACCAGTTTCTTGGTTTTGTTCCCTGTTTAATGAAGCTTTACCCACCTAGATCAAATATTTCATCTCAAGCCAGGAAAACAGCTCTAACCAGAGCTAAAATGGGAACTCACACTTGAATATATGCCTCAGCTCAACAGGCATTTAGATACTGCCTCTGCTAAAAAGCATGAGAGTCCGGAAGATGAGGCCTCTGAATCAGGCTGAATGCCTGGCATCTCTGCCCCATGTGGGGCCTTCACTTTGTCAGAAGACACAGAAATAATTTATGATCCTTGACCCTTTCTCTAGCCATCTTGAATTCCAGGAAGACCAAAGCCTAGGACAGACCATATTCTCAAGTCAGGACAATTGTCTAAGAGGAAAAGAGAATGCGTTAGTAATGAGCAGATTAACCATCTCACAATTTGTTGGATAACCTTGCAGGATGAACTGGAGATGAGACAATCGTGAGCAGGATCACACCTTGACTAGGACTTCTTAAATAGAATACCTCTTAATTTTGGTCTTCACCTAAACTTCATGTCAGTAATGAGTACATAGACTGAGGGAGGCCCAACTGAATAATGTCTTTTTTTTTTTTTTTGATTTATACCATTGCTCATCTCTTAAAGAGTTATGTTGGTGTGTGTGTGTGCATGTGTATGTGTTAATGAGTATGTGTGTGTTTGTTTATGTGTGTGTGTGTGTTAATGGGTATGTGTGTGTTTGTTTATGTGTGTGTGTTTATGTGTGTATGTGCATGTGTGTGTGTTTATGAGTGTGTGTGTGTGTTTGTGTGTTTGTGTGTGTGTGTGTGTATGTCTGAGCCTACCTTGTTAGGGATACTTAGGATTTTACTGTAAAAGTCCCATCAGTGATGGCTTTACACTCTTTGTACAGTTCTTTCTACAGCCATAGCCCCATTTAACTCAAATAAACTCACCATGAGATACACTAGAACATTATTAACAATGTCTCTTTTGATAGTTTTGGAATGTTTCTATTATTTCTTGATTTTCCTTGTATTTTAGAACTGCCACACACTCATTTAAGTGATCTACCTGGAAGCCCATGTTTATATGACTCAAGTACCTCATTATATCATCTCCAGTTTCTCATTTATTTGAAAATTCTGTTCGAAAAAGATGTGCAACGAGTACTCTGCATTCTTGACTTCTTAGAAAACCAGGGCATCCACTGTGTTCATTTCTATGAGGAAATGGAGAGGCATGGGCATAACTGCTGAGAAGCCAGAAAGCCGTCTATGGAATTGGAAAGGGGAAGACAAAAAGAATCACACGTGGATCGCAAACTGTAACTTATCAAAAAAGTTAACATGACTTGTTTGTGAAACCCTGATGCCTAGATCAGTGCAGGTACCTGAAATCATGACGTCTGTCTGCTTAACACATGAATGAGTGGTACCTCAAAGACTCATGTGTGTAGAGTGAGGTCTCACACCTATTTTTTGAGTTCTAATTTATTAAGAGATCCAATGGGGAAAAAAAACCCCAAAAACCTACAAAACCTGGCAGAATGTGCCTGAGGAATGACACCTGAGGGTGTTTTCTAGTCACTACAGAAACACACACACACCAAAGAATAAATATTAGTGAATCAAAATACTACATATAATGCTACAAAAGTATTTTCCTTTCAAGTAGGTAAATGGGAAAAATACAGAAGCTGAATGTGTACTTTTTGGGTGTCATTGTATGCGCTCTTTTCTAAACTAATCAGTATTTTAACAGGCATTTACTCATGTGGTCTTTATCACAAGACATAATTTGCATCTTACTTTCACTTTAGTGGGATTTTTTTAAAAAGCTGAAAACAAAGATCATTTAGGTAACTCACCCCCAAACAAATAGAGTAGCTGGGGTTTGAGCCAGACAGTAATTCTCAGATTTTTAATTTCATCTCCTATACACACTCTGGTTTTGGCAGATGATACTTTTGTGAACTCATGGTTAGAATATTGCACTCTTAACACTATATTGGAAGGTTGGGAATTAAAAAAAAAAAAGGAAGGGGAGTCGAAAAACAAAAACAGTTAAAATGTATTTCCCCATGGCTCATAGAACCCAAAACTAATTTTCTAGAAATATGACTAGAGGAAATTGTTCTTGAGAAATAAATAATAATCTTTCTTCATTTTGAATTCTGAAAAATGCTATTTCACTGTGTTATCAGAATGTTCTAGTATCTCTGTGCTTTAATTAGCAGCTGTTTCTAAGTGTGATAGGTGATTCATGCTAGTCTTGATAGTGTATATAATTGGATCTCAAAGGCAAATTTATCTGTCAGAGTAAAATTGATCTACAAGTAGTTCCCCCTAGCTAATACCTAAATTAGTTTCACCTGGACCCTGCCCTCTGCTTCCTTATGAATCACACCTACCCAAGGAAGAAAGCTAACAGCTGGTGCAGGAAGCAGTGGTGTTATCCAAAAGATTCCAAGGTAGGTTCAGGCTAACTGCAAGAGAAAGAAGAAATTGAAGTGAGTTTAAAGGCAACACTGGGAAAATTAAGCTTAAAATTCATTACATCTTTATGTACTCAAAACCTGCCATTCCACATAGATGCTTCATTGCATTACTGGTCAAGACTTCCCATCAGTGAGAAATGGAATTTAGGAAGTTTGGGATGATAGTGTTAAATGTTCATCATGTAAACATAGACCCATTGTGTTTGTTTTAGTAAGAATAGTTCCCATAGGATCATATATTTGGATGCTTAGTCATCAGGGAGTGGCAGTACTTGAGAAGGATTAGGAGGTGTGGCCTTGTTGGAGGAGTTGTGGCCTTGCTGGAAGAAGTGTGGCTTTGTTGGAGGAAGTGTGTCACTGGGAGTGGCTTTGAGGTTTCAAAATCCTAAGGCAGGCACAATGTCTTTTCCTGCTGTCAGGATTCAGATGTAGAACTCTCAGCTATTTTTCCAGCACCATGTTTTCTTGTGTTCTATCATGCTTCTCACTATGGCCATAATGATAATGAACTAAACTTCTGAGACTGTAAGCAAACCCCAATTAAATGCTTTCTTTTGTAAGAGTTGGCATGGTCATGGTGTTTCTTCAAAGCAATAAAATAGTGACTCAAATACACATCCACATTCTGTAGGCTTTTCTCTATAATACTCCCTCAATTTTCAACATCTTCAGAGATTATGTAGTTGAAAATAATACTGTTTGGGGACTAATAAGATGACTTAGCAGGGAAAGAAATTTGCAGCCAAACCTGATGGCCTGGGTTCAGTCCCTACACGGAGTGCTCTTTTAAGAAAACATTAATGTCCAGACTACTAGGATTCTAGGGGAGAAAATAAGGAGAGCCAGCATGAAAGCTGCCTCCCAAAACTATGCCCCAAGATTTTGACCTCTGTATAGTGTCCATTATTATATCAAATACATCTGCAGAGATAGCCTGTTAATCTGCTGCCAACACTTAGCTTGGCATTTAATATTCTTTTTATACACTGGCTACTTAGTGACCATTATGTATCAGACACTTTAAATCAGGTCTTTGTACTCATAAGTTTCAAAAATGAGTTTATATAACATTGTTCAGATATATTCAAACATATCATGTCACTGTTGAACAAGTGCAGACTTTCCCTTGTTCTATTGCCTAAACAATATGGTATAACAACCACACACATAACATCTGCATTGCATTTGCTCTTGTCATTTGTTCAGAGATTACAATTTTGATTTGAATGCTATACCTTGTTATGTTATCGAAGGGGCTTGATCATCTTTAGAGTTTTCTATCTGCAGGGATTCCCAGAATTAGCTGGTGTTGGTAGTGAAGGACAGCTGAGTTAGGACCACAGATTCAGAGAAGGAGTTATTCCTTTATGAGAAGGAGTAGATTAACCACCCAATACACAAATATTCTGGTGGAATTATGTACAGAGAACTGAAAGTGGAGACCCAGGAATATTTGGCTAAAGTCAGGGAAACTACGCTGTGATTCACATTAGCATGGGAAGAAGAATGTTCAAGGGAGCCAGGAATTTCCCAGGAAGAACAAGTGGATTTGTGGAAGTAGCATACCAACAGTGAGATGGAGTGAGGAACAGTAGCCAGCCATTAGAAAACAGCTGGGGGAAGGGTGGAGAAGTTCATGCATTCCCAAGAAAGGACATGTGGCTCAGAGGCAGGGCAGTCAGAAACATGGTTGAAAATGGCAAAAGACTGTAGGATATCTTTCTACAGAACAGTCTGTGGTTAAAAAAAAAATGTAATGAATACTTATTTCTAACCTTAATTATCCAGATAGCATGATTTTGATGATTTAGTGTAAAACAAAGGCATTTTATGCAATTGCTTCATAAAAATTGGAAATTAGCTTTTCTTCCTGTCCAGGGCATATGAACACTTTAGGGATATGAAAAAGCTTTCAGAGCATGTGTATAAAATGCTGCCCCAAGATAGATGAAGCAACATCTAACTAGCACAGAGTTCTGGCCTGACTCTAAATCTTTTTTTTCTAGGGAAAGAAAAGGCATTCCATGATATATATTCCTAGAGAGAAAGCATTTCCAAAAAAGCCTATATTATTGTAAATACCAAGTAATCCCAGATCAGTGTATTCTCCTTATGATTTATTTGTCTCAAGTTGATAGTAATAATAATGTTCTTACTTTCACAGTGTCTCAAATCCAAGTATGTGTGAGTAGTTTGTAAACATAAATCAATTCTTAAGACACTCGGTGAGACAGGTAGAAACTGTTACTAATATTTAATGAAGTAAAGTAATAGGACAAGAGAATCACCAACTTCACAGCTTTTTACTTGTTGTTGCTTATTATTCTGGAATGAAAGCCTGGGCATGGGCAGGTGCACCTGCACACATGACCCCCCCCACACACACACAGTGGTCTTTTCTATGTGAAGTAACAGATAGAGAGATATGTAACTTATAAGGGAATCATGACAAAGTAGAAGTAAGAGATAAGAATAGGGGGAAACCAAGACTCAAGGGATGCAATGGCTACCTTTGTGGAGGGAAATTAGAACACATTCAGATAAAGGAAGTTTGATCACAACATAAAGGATGATAGGATGTTTGGGGCACTGACAGTGAAGGAGATAGAATTATATTTCTACAAAGCAGCCATGTTGGGAAAGAAAAGGAAGCTATAAAAGTGTTGACCAGGACAGGCAAGTCACACAAATAATTCTATTAACCTGGGTTTCATGCTTTTGCTGAAACAGATAGGGGCTGCTGCTTATAGCTAACAGAGAGTCTAGAGGCTCAGTTTGGGGTGATATTTATTTAACAAAATCTATGAAAATGCTACAACATCTGAAAGTTCAATCCAGCCCTTTTGGAAGTTATGTTATTTCTTCAAGAATCCAGGGATTCTTGTTTCCCCTCTTGATTACAAACAATAGGAATAAGATCTATAGGTCCTGCCACTAAATATGCACAGACAATGGACAAACAGCAAGGTGATGGAATACAGCTGGGTCAGACCACAGGAAGGTGACCATTCAGGGCTCTTGATTGTGCATCACTATCAGATCCTAATTATGAATGTCAGACACATGGCGCAATGATATGATGCATCACCCCACTCGATAGTTCCAGTCCCCTTTTGAGTGCTGGTTGTTAGAGCCATGGTAAATGCCTACATCCAACCCACATCCAAGATACTTAGGAATGAGGATCATACATCCAGACCCACAATAGGAAAAGAGAATCTTGCCTCTCATTGACTTACAAAATAAACCAGGAAATTCAGTAACTCAAAAAGGAAATAACCTTCTGGAAGACCACTCCACATGTGAGAAAGTCATGTAGCTTCTCTGGTTTTACTTCCTGTATCTATAAGGCTAGTGGCTTGGTGCAAAAGCATGTTAATATTTCATTACAATTCTGCAGTTTTATCATCTTATCGGTTATTTCTCACATGTACGCACATTGCAGAAAATAGGCATGCCTCCTGTGAAGTTTCCACCTTGTGCTTAGCAGCATTTCTGGTTTAGCCTTCCTAAACTGGAATCCTTGTTTCTGATCTCACATCTCTGGGAAAGTCTTTAAAATGCCTGATATCAGGAAGTGATAGCACCATCTATTTCATGAAGTAAGCTTGGAGTTATCCTCCATCATTTTCTTTCTTTCTTTCTTTTTTTTTTTTCAGGAGGCCATGTTGAGTTTATTGGGGGAATGGGTGGGAGAGGAGAAGAGAGAACAGAGAAAGAGAGGGAGGGAGGGAAGAGGGATAGGATAGGAGAGAGAGCTCTCCACCATTTTCTTATGAATTGCATTCCAAACACTGTCACACCTTGGGAATGTTATTTAACTTCTTCACTTCTTTCCTTCCTTCTATCAATTTCATTTCCAAGTCCTCATAAAGTCTAATTTATATTGTAGCATGTCTACTTTCTTCTCATTGGTTGTAGTTTGTCATTTCATTCCTTAATCCATTGTTTATATAAACCATGTCTGTAGTTACTACTAGTTTTTAAATAGAATTAATTGTGGTGGGAATGTTCGTCTGCATGCTGTAAATAAAGGAACTGTTTTGACCTGTGTCAGGTGCCATAGAAGTAGGTGGGAAAATTGATGTTCAGGTACAAGGAGTGCTGAGTCAGACACTCTCCATCTAGCAGCCCAGGAAGAAGCATGTAAGAGACCCAGGTGAGGTGGCCACTGGCCACGTGACCAGGTAGATTAATGGAAATGGATTGAATTAAGATGTAAGGACTAGCTAGTAATGTGCCTGAGACATAGGTCAAACAAGATGAAATTAATATAAGCATCTGAGCCCATGGGTGGGTTTGGACCTCTGACTCAAATGGGGTCAGAAATCTTTACAAGTTTCTCAGTGTGTAAAGTGCTTCTTGCAAAAGTATATAGGGGCTGAACTTGTGTCCACAGAACTGACTTAAAAGCAGGGTATGGTGACATATGTAACTCCAGCCCTGAGGGTCAGAGACACATGGATCCCAGGGTGTACTGATCAGCCCATCTAGCTGAAATAGTGAGCTCCAGATTTGCTAAATGACTCTGTCCCCAAAAGTAGTATGGAGAGTGATGGAGGGAGACATCTGATGTAGATGTCTGGCTTCTATAGGCTCACACATGGAAGAGTGCACTTGCAAACATGTACACAGCATACACCACATATATGTGTGCACACATATACTCACAAAAGATGTGATTATGTTCCTTTTCTGATTAAATTAAATAGCTGCACATGAAACTAAACAATTCAATATTTCTGGTATGTCTATGCTGTAATCTAGATATGAAGTGTCCACAGAAGGGGCTTGTCTGTTGAAAGGCTGGTACCCAGCTAGTGGCACCACTGCAAACTGATTGAATCATGAAGATGGGTAATCCACTGGTGAATTTATATCTGAGTGAAGCCTGGCTAGAGGAAAGATGGTGGTGTGCCTTTGAAGTGTCTTGTCCCTCTCTCTCTCTCTCTCTCTCTCTCTCTCTCTCTCTCTCTCTCTCTCTCTCTCTCTCTCTCTCTCTCACATGCAGACAGGAGCCCTCAAAGGTCAGAAGATGCATTGGGTACTCTGGAACCACAGTTATATACAGAAGTCAGTTGAGTTCTTGGAAATGAATCTGGCTCCTCTACAAGAGCAGAAAGAACCCTTAACCACTGAGCAATCTGTCTATCCTGAAAGAGATTGTGATGAGTGTTATTTAGCACATTCCCCAACGATAGCTATCACTGAACATAAATGAGGTGATAATAATTAATAGTATCTACTTTTCCCATTTAACCTATAAGACTAAAGAGAAGGGTAGCTTTGATAAGTCACTGGATGTAGGAAGCATCATGTATGGAGACAACATACAACTTGAAGGATTTGTGCTTCTGTGTGATCAATGCTGAGATAAATTCAATATAGAGCCCAATTATTAACAAATATCTCAAGCCTTTTTAGTGCCAAATAAAATTCTAAACAGAAAAATATGCCTTTACCAGTCTTAATTTCTCTAGCTTTGTATGTATGTAATTTGTTCTTCATAGAAAGAATGTGGCTACATTTACTATAAGCTGTCTATTTCTATAGTACCTACTACTCTTATTATTTCCCCCATAATACTTATTTTCTTATAAATATAACTTATGAACTACCCTACACAAGTAGTGGAAGGACACGGGCATACTGAAGGCATCATGGCATTCTTTACTTTATTCTCTCTTCCTTGGATAGCTTACACTGCTGTTTCACAGGAGTCCTCTTTCAGTTTTTTTGTAGGGCTAGAGATGAGACCCAGGCCTGGCACACACCAGGGAAGCAACTGAACTACACTCTAATTCCTGGGAGTCACCTTGTTACCATTGGGTCATGGGAGCAATTGTTACACTGTCTTAACTAGTCTGAATTTTTTCTTCCTGGAGCTTCTAACCTAGAAGCTTCCAGTGTTATCTGAGGACATTTCATGTGTGTAGCAGATTCAAGCTCTGATCTGAGTCTGGGAAATGTCTCACTAATGACATTGAGCCCATCTTTAATTACAAATGTTCTAGGGAAGGAGATATAATTTAGTTCACTGTTTATAACTTTCTCTGTGTTCTTAGGAAAAATACTGGGAAGATGGATTAGGAAAAGAATACCAATCTAATTTCATTTTTAGAGGAAGTTGTCTGATCCATTTTTCAAACAAGAGAAAAGCAATTAGATATATGTTTTTCAGATTAGTTTCAAAAGGGTTCTACCCTGTGTCTGATGGGATAAAACCTATTAAAACCCATCAATCACACCACTTACATTTAGCTCTAGTGTTCAGAAGCTACCTGTAATGTGTGGCTACTCTATCAGATGCTTCTGTACCATACAAATATCCATTAGACGTTGTTACTAAAGACTCATGGCCTAGGGTGTTTCCATAAATAATTTATTATTTTTTTAGTTTTATTTAAAATAGATTTTTCCATCTAATATATTGTGATTACAGTTTCCTCTCTCCCAACCTGACTCAAGTCTACATCCTTTCTTTCTTTCTCTCAATAGAAAACAAACAGGCATCTAACAGATAATAATAAAATAAAACAAACTAGAACAGGACAAAACAAACAGAAGATAAAAAGCCAAAGAAAAATTACAGGAAACACATATAGATTCAGCGACACACATATTTGCACACAGAGACATCTCATAAAAGCACAAAACTAAAAACCATAGTATGTACAAAGAAGATTCATAAGGTAAATAAGGAAGGAGGGAGGGAAGGAGGGAAAAAATACCCTGACAAATCATTATTGTACAAAGAACCTCCAAATATACCATTGAGTTCATTGTGTGCCTGCCCTTAAAAGTGGTTTGTATACAAAATGAGTCTCTGTTGGAGAAAATTAGTTTTTCCTTAGCAAGTAATTATCAATTAGAGATCTTCTGGGTTAGGGATGGGGCCATATCTCCACTTCTCTAATTTCTGGGCCTCCATCTGGCTGAGACTGATGCAGGCCCTGTGCATGTTGCCTCAGTCTCTTAGAGTTCATATGTGTTTCAGTTCTGCTACTTTTAGAAGGCTCTGTTTTCTTAGTGTCCTCTATACTTTCTTGGTTTTACACTCTGTCTACCTCTTCTTCCTCAAGGTTCCTTTGGCCCTGAGGGAAAGAAATTAATGGAAACATCCCATCTAGGACTGAGTGTTTAAGGTCTCTCACTCTATGCACATTGTTTAGTTGTGAATCTCTGAGTTTGTTCCCATGTACTGCAGGTGTTTCTCTGATGATGGCTGAGCAAGGCACTGATTGGTGGGTATAACAATCATTAGGAGTTATTGCCTCATTCTGTCATCAGAAGAAAGTGTTTGGTTTTCCCCTAGGTCCATAACCTATCTACTCTCAGGTTCTTGGCCACCCAGTCAGTGTTGGAGATGGGTTCCATCATGAAATAAGTTTTAATACAGTAAGATCTTGGTTGGTTATTCCCACAAGCTTTGTGCCACCATTGTACCAACATAACTTGCATGCAGATCATTATTATAGTTTCAGGGATTTATAACTGGGTTTATGCTTCTGTCTCCTCTGATAGCATACAGAATATCTTCCAGTGCCATGAACACTGGTCAGTAGAGATGAAGGCTCTAGATAGGCACCAGCTTGACATATCTCTGTTCAATGAGTTGTGTAGATGTTATCTTCAGCAATACAGCCTTACCATCAGTTTGTGAAGAGCAACTGATAGGCCTGGCAATAGGGTTAGGGTTAGGGTTAGGGTTAGGGTTGGTGGGTTCAATGGTGCCCCTTTGGTTAATAACTCAATTAGATGTAACCTAGTTCCAGAACTGGAGGTTTTTTTTAACAGAAGATAAAAAGCCATTAAGCTCCACGGGACCACATTTATTGATTGTTGTTCTTAGTGCCTATGTTAGTGGTGTTGCATTTATAAAGTCTTTTTTGTGGCAGTGAGTTCAAGACTATTCCCCACTTTCTCGTCCCTCAGGTTCAATGTGTCTGGTTTATATTAAGGTTGTTAATCCATCTGGAGTTGAGTTTTGTGCAGCATGATAAGTAGGGATTTATTTGCATTTTCTACATGCAACCACCCAGTTTGATCTATTTTGAAGAGGCTCTCCTTTGTCTGTGTATCTGTTATATGTGTGTCTATTTCCTCAAATCCAACAAATAAATGCCTTTCTTTAAATGCTGATTGTTTCTGATACTTGAGATTTCTCCCTACTACCTCTTGCACCTCAGATTTTTTAATTCTTTAACTGGCATAGAAAATGAACTCAATCAAGACCCCCTAGACTATATCATTTCAAGATCCCTAGACCATACCAAGGGGATTATATCAGAAGGGAAAGAAATTGATTTTAAAACACACATACTCTCATGTCCTTAAAAAGGTAGGTTGGACCAGGGAAGATTCACTGCCTTAGTCTAAGTATAAGAATTCCTGGTATGGAAGCATATGTGGCCCTGTTGAGCTTAGAAAGAATACTCTCAAGAGGGGATAAGAACAAATATGATCCTGTTGATGAGTGATATATTCAGTTTATTAGGCTAGGTGTGTGCTGAGTCTGGCAGCAGGCATCACATGACTTAAAAAATAATTGGTCCATGACTTTTGACCAGCTGACATGTGGATACAATGTAGTCGATAACTCTCAGATCAATAATGGTTTCTTGCAGGGAAAGGGTAATATAATTGCATATTCCTATCCTCTTTACATTAGTATCTTTCTACTCTAACTTCAACACTGAAACTCTTCCATTTTTTGAGTGATACTAATATAGGAAATTATAAGAGTTATATTCTGGATTCAATTAACCTCCACAAGGAGAAGAGGAAAGAGCAAAGAAGGAAGATGGAGGAAGAGGAAGAAAAAAAGAAAGGTGAACTGTTAAAAGTCTGAAAACCAGTAGGCCTCACTGCCTCCCTGCTTTGATGCATAAATTCACTGTGCTGTTCTAAAAACAGAATAACAAGCAGGCTCTGGAAAACTTAGTAGAGTTTGGGCTGAAAGAAATGTATTCACTTCTCCTGTGCTACTGGATTTACACACCAGCCTCTTGTGCTTCTTAGTATTTGGGTTTCCCATTTGAGAAACACCTTTCTGCAACTAGTGAATGTGTTTAATATTTTTATATTGGGGGTTTAACCCAAGGTTTCTAAAATGCTAAGGATATGCTCAACTGTGAAGATGGGTTCCAACACAAAGTTGGACTCTTTTTTAACATCTTCATTTAATCTTTTTTTCCCTTTTTCTCTTTCTTTGTTTTTCATGTGCAGTATGTGTATGTGTGTATTTGTGTGTGTGTGTGTGTGTGTGTGTGTGTGTGTGTGTGTGTGTGTAAGAGAGAGAGAGAGAGATTAAGATTGATTAGGTATTGTATAACTCTAGCCAAGCAATCTACCACTGAACTATATCCCTCCTTCCCTTTGACCCAAGATCCTATTAAATTGCCTTGGCTGACTGTGAGTTGACTTTGTAATCCATGCAGGCTTTCTGCAATACTAGGATTACAGGCCTGCACCACTATGACTAGATAAAAAACAAAAACAAAACAAAAAACCAAAAAAACCTACAAAAGCTTTTACTTTTACAATGATGGGCCAGGCTGGTGTTCTACCACTGAGCTATATCCCAAACTTTATTATAGGAAACTTTAAATAAAGTGGCAAAAGTAAGGTAAATGCATTGTACCTACCATTCAGCCTCAATAATTATCAATGTATTCAGTTTACTTCACTTTTAGGTCATCTCTCGTTGTACTGACTCATCACTTCAGTAGTCTGAAGAAACCCTTACAACGTGGTGTCATTTTATCAGCATGGCTGTCTGAATCATACTATTTAAGGTAGCTGGAGAGATAGTTCTAGGCTTAAGAACCCTTGCTATTCCAGAGGATTTCAGTTTGGGTCTTAGCACTCAACATTGGGCAGTCCATAAATGCCTATAACTCTAGTGTCAGGGGATCTGATGCCCTCTTAATGCCTTTACGGGCACCTTCACATATTTGGTATATAATCACTAAGATAAATGCTCTCTCACACACCTTCACATAAATAAAAAGAAATATTCAAAAACTTATGTGACTCTAATTCTTAATATAGAAATAAATGGTACAAAACAATAAAACATTAAAATTTAGAATGTTGAAGTTCTTTATTAAGAGTGTGCTATCTTTAACAAATGAATTATACTGGATTAAAACCACATTAAGGAAAAAAACCCCAAAATTAAGAGAAACTAAATTTTGCTCTACTCAATGATAATGAAACACCTGGAGATCTTTGACCAGAATTAATATTTGATGGGTATTTGTGAGAATTCTAAGTTCTTTTTTTTTTTTTTACTTTCTTATTTTTTATGATAGGTAGGATTATGGTTTCATTATTGTGACAGTATTACTTTCTTTTAAAATAGTTTTTCATATAATATGTCTTTATCATACCTTTCAATGTTTTAAGATTTCATACATGAGTTTCTTGTATTTACATTATTTCTGCACCCTCTGTTTGCCCCTATTTAGTGTTGCTTATATGCACAGGTGCTTAGGACTGTTTTCTTGGGATTAGATAATGCATCCAGGGGCTTGTCCTGGAGAAGACCAAATCTCCCTTCCCAAGCAGCCACTAATTGGGTATAGCTCTTCATCTGAGGGTGGGGGTCTTGTGAAATTCACTCCATCCACAATGGCATGTCAACTGGTGTTGTCATTATATGGGTCCTGGTTAGACAGACATTGTTGAGATTTCATGGGTGCAACATCCCTGTCCTGGTCTTCCAGCTCTTACAAGCATCTATATCTTTCTGAAAAGTTGGAAAAAGTTATGTGACTTTTAAAAGTATTAAAAGGTGTGAACCACTCTCGTTTCTGTTGTATATCTGATATATTGCCCTTTCTCCCCCTCCTCCCCTATTCTCTCTCTCTCTCTCTCTCTCTCTCTCTCTCTCTCTCTCTCTCTCTCTCTCTCTGTTTCTGGCAGGAGTTACTTTGCAGTGTGAACTGCCCTTGAGATCATAGTGACTCTCCTGCCTCTGCCTCTTTAGTGCTATTACAGGCAGGGATAGTAACACCTGGCTTGAACAACATAAAATGAACACAAGTGAAGGAAACAATGAATTTATGACATAAAAGACAGCCCAAGAAAAGTCTTCTGATTTTCCTTTCCATGTTTTGAGGCACTAAGAGCTGGTATTTTCCTGAGGCTTAAATAATACATAAGAGCTATTATTATGCAAGTGCAATTTTTCAGACAGACATACCTAGAGTCCAACCCTGAGCTTAGCAAATCCTCAGCTTTTGTCTTTTCTGTCTTATTGAAAGCAGAGAAACCTGCGGTTTTGTTCACACACTGCTCTGTTCTGCAGGAGTGACAGAGGCCACTGGAAAGGAACAGAGAAGAGTCACTGGATGTCTTTTGGACCTTTTCACACTATGCTATATATGTAAATAATGGGTTGAAATGGGGAGTGATGAGTCTCTCAAGGAAATAAATACTGCACACTCATTAGGAGGCTCATTAAGAATGAAGTGCAGCAAGAGGGCTCTGAGAACAGGCTGTTAGTCTGGTATTTACTGGGACAAAGCGCTCTTTTTAATAGGGCACCTGAAAAGCTCTCTGCTGCACGTATTAAACATCGGTGCTTATACTAGCTTCAGCTTTGCCCTTCTCTGCCTTAGTAAACAGTTGACAACAACACCCTTGGGCTCCAGGCTCCTACTTCAAATGTGTCCTCACTCTCCTCTGAGGTCCCATGCTTCCAATCAGAGAGGGCATGTGAAAATCAGTCCTCCCTTTAGAGTAGTGAAAACTGAAAGCCACCACCATACTTTATCACTTTTCTCCTCTGCCAGGTCCCTCTCCCTACTCTGCATCTCTAGCTCTTTCTTTCTCTCTTTTCCCTCAAGGCAGACCTTGCCAAACTTTTGCTTTGAAGCAGTGGTTCTAAATCTTTCTAATGCTGTGACCTATAGTTCTTCATGTTGTGTTGACCTCCAGCCACAAAATTATTTTCATTGATACTTTATAACTGTTATGAATTGAAATGTAAATATCTTTGTTTTCTGATGATATTAGGTGACCTGAGAAAGAGTCACTAGACCCCAAGTGGATCACAAACCACAGATTGAGAACCTCTGCTGTAAAGGGTTGAACACTGCAGATAAGTGAAGATGTAAAGCTTAGTGGCTCCTCAGGCTTTGTTGCAACTCTGCTGTTGGAGTGCAAGTGTCACCATTGATCATACCATCATGAGTGTGCATGATTGTGTTGCAATGTAACTTTATTTGCACTAAAAAGCTGTGGCCAAATCTGACTAAGATGTTTATTTGTGGACCTCTGGTTTAGTGTCTGTTCTAAGAAAGAAAGAAGTTCAATTGCACTTACAGAATACAAGGTAAGATATGATTTTCTCAAACACCTTTGACTTACTCATTCAATGACCCACCAGTGAAGGCTTTAGTATGTGATATATGTTAGGCTCTAGACAAGATCCAGGCAGCATGAGTATATATATATACTCAAAGAGCACAAAATCTTATTGTTAGATGTACAGATAAGCAAAAACTGCATCGTGACAAGCTTAGTGCTATAATGGACAACTGGAGATAGGGATTATAAGATAAGAGGAATATTCTTTAAAAATTCAAGATGATTTACTACACAGGAGGTGCTTTAAGACAAAGCAGTACAGTAAATGTGCAGAGCCCCGAGGAAAAATATCTTATTTGGAAGTGCTCAAGTGGGTTATATGATATATTTACTGCATAGGATAACATAAGTGTTTATGGGATATAACAGGAATGAAGAAAAGGATTCTGGAAGAAAGGGTTAATAGGGAAGATCTGTGTTCCATGAAAAGCCAAATTTAGATTTCATTTTGGAGAGCATGGGGACCAGAAGACAGTTACTAGATCAAGAGGGAAAGCATGAATTTACCTGCATATTGGTGGGAAACAAGACAGGATATGGAGTCATGAGCTCTAACTTTCAAAGCCTTGATTCTTCTTTTGAAAAGCTGTTAAAACAAGCAAAAGTTCACAGAAGCCAGACCAGGAAAATCAGGAAGATGCCTTCAATGGGTCATTCTGCCCGCTCACTTGCTGGCTCACTGCTGGTATTTACTATCTTAGAAATAAAACTCTTAATTCTGTGACATGAGGACTGATGTCTTCAGAGACAGCAATGTCAACATCTTCAATACGCAGCTTCCTTTTCAGTTTGATTTGAGGGGAGACAGAAGTTCCCTGATCTGAAATAGCACATCTATTCAGTCATTTACTGGATTTTACAATCATTGGCATTTACAGGCACACAACAGGCAATTGTTGATTCCTCTAGATGGCACATTGCCTGCCCCAAGCAATGTGTTTTAAAAAACACAGGTAACTCCAGATAGAGTGCTACATTATGTCAGTCATAACTAGGTGTAAATGAGACAATAAATCTCATACTGACTCAAGAGAACCTTTGAAAGAAGCAGGGATGATGAATATAAAATACTGAACCACGGATGGAGAAACTCAGGACAAAACACTAGCTCCATCTACTTCTCAGTCTTGCCTAGGGCAACCTGGAGCCTAATGAGGTGGACAAAAAAAAAGAAAAAAAAAAGAAAAAGAAAAAAGAAATAAAATAGCCAGGATAGCAATTGGTTAATAAACATGAGCAAGGGAAGTGCCTGTTTTACGGAGTCAGAATTCTTACAGCCTCATGATTTCTAGCCAATTTGTAAATCTGTCTGGGAGTGTTCAGCCTGGGAGAGACAGATGCAGGGAAGGGGAGGGAGACAATTAGGAGGCTAAAGATGCTTCAGACAGGGGATGGGCTACAAGTGACAAGTGAATGAACCCTCTTCTGTTACTCCTGGCAGCTCTTATTCTTCCTATTCTTCCCCCAGCAAGTGCCTGCTTGCTGCTTTGTCTTCCGAATACAGAATAAAAGCAATTGGCTGATTAAACAAGAACGGGCTTTGTCAAGGAGAGCCAGCGCCCAGTTTCTGTGGGCTCGGGTGCATATTCCTTAGTGATGCCTATTGATTGGAAGCTGGTGAGGGATACAAGGGGACAATTGCTTGGTGATGACAAAGCTACCACATAGGGACCGCAGACTGAAACATAGCAGAAGTCTACTTACTCCTGGCATTACTGTGCTAAACTGAAGAAAGACTTCTCAAGTTTCTTCCTGCTAAGATCAGTCCCTAAACAACCCTCATCCTGTCTTGATGGACTCATTCATGCATTAAATATTTAACCAAGTGTATTGTAGATCCAATCTCTGCTAAAGTCCAGGTTAGATGCTAAGAAGATTTGAAGACATATACATGAATAACTATGACTCATAGGCACAGAGAAATGGCAGAGACATATTTTGAAGACAACAAAGGCAAGCTATTCGTCTGCAAATGAACATGAAAAATAACTGATTCTCCTCAGTGGTAGAAGCACTTCAGTGGAAATGAAAGATGCAAACTGAGTCCCAGGAAAAATACCTGTATTAGGAAGTCACAAAAACAGAGAATATTTTATTATAGAATTCTGAAATAGGATGAACATAAGTAATAGTAAATGCAGAAATGTGCAGGGTTCTACAAGTCCAGGAAAGAAAAGGGAACATTAGATCAGGTAGATTGGGAAGTGAGGGAGAAGAGGTGCAAGGGGGTTTTCTTAGCCAGGCAAGAATGGTGAGTTTAGGTAGGATGGCAGCAGTTGACCTGTTGTAACTGGAAAGAATGAGTGGTTTTCAGGCACAGTGTGTGCTACTGTTAATAAGTTTCCTGACCCCTCCAATCATTCCTTGTTATGACATATTTGTGCACCATAATTTGAAACAAGTATATAGTGAATGTTGATAAACTGTATAACAGCTTTCTCCACTTCCTCAAACATTAGTTTTACATGTTAGGAGCTTTGTATTTACAGTCATTTTGCAATGTCAGGGAGTTGGAGATTCTTTTGTTCTGGCCACTATCTCTCTGCAGGGATGCCACTGTGGCTACACTAGAGGAAACCAGAACCACTTCCTTCTTTCCAGTGTGCCTTGGCATCTCTGCTGAACATTTCATCTCATTTCTCCTGACCCTTCCTAGCCTCTGGTGACAACTATTTCACAGCCATCTTCTACAAGATTGACTCATACATTTCCACAAATGAATGATATTAGTGGGTAGTGTTTTTCTGTGCCTGTTATCTTATTCAACACAAGGGCCCCCAAGCCCATCTTTGTTGCTGCAAGTGATAAGATCCTATCTCTTTTTAAAACTTTAACTTTGTTCTTAGCCAATTCATTCTGGTTAGTTCCTCCCCACCCTCTCTTGTCTTCCTCCGATCCATATTACCCTTCCCTTATTTCTTTTTCTTATCTGAGAATTAAAAATTCTGCATATATATCCCATCTTGTTCATCCATTTATTCATTGATGGCATTTGTGATGGTTTCATATTTGAGTTATTGTAGATAGTAAGAATAGAGGAATGTGGTAAGCATTATAGCTCCTCTGGAGCTATGCCCAGCAGTAGACTAGCTGGATCAGATCGGACTAGCTTTTCAGGGTCTCCATACTATTTCCAAACTAGCCATAGAGACTTACATTCCCACTAGAGCATAAGAATATCCCCCTTCCACATCTTTGCCAGAATTTTTTCATTTTGATGACAACTGGTTTAGTTAGGGTGGAATAATATCTAATTATGGTTTTAATTTGCCTCTGGTGATTAGTGGGACTGAACATTTTTCATATTCTTATCCATGTGTTTTCTTTTTAGAACTGTGTGTTTATTCTTTTCATGCATTTTGAAAAGACTTATTTATTTTTATTTTATGTGTGTGAATATTTCCCTGCATATGTGTATGTTAAAAATGTGCACACAGTGCCCTCTGAGGCCAGAATAGGGGGGGTTGGATTCCCATGGAACTGCATTTACAGTTGGTTGTTTGCTGCCATGTGGGTGGAATACAGCAACTTTACCCATTGGGCCACCTGTCCAGCCTCCTAACAGCCTTTTGACATTATATAGTACAGTGCTAGAAGCCCTAGCAAGAACAGCTAGGTAAAAAAAAGAAACATTGGGCACCTATATTAAAAATGAAGAAGTTTAATTGTTCATATTTGTAGATGACATAAAAGCATGATGTCTAGAAGATCATGTTATTATCACATCTCCAGTCTCTTGGTGGGAGGTGTGCACTACCACCTTCCTAAGCACTGTGGACATCTCTACACTGTGAATATAATGGTGAGACAGTTTTGTTTGGAGAGTGGCACTGTCTAACTCTGTTTAAAATAAATGCCCTAAATAGTGTTTTGAAATTCCCCTCTTGCCTAAATATTTTAAAAAGAAAATACATTATTACAATATTAAATAGCCGTAGGCTTTTTAGAAATAGATCCCATGCAAACGCAGTTCTGATGTCACCAATGTGTTTTTTTAAGCCCTATAGGATACTAAATAGTTACTTTAATTTGGGAAATAGTTTTGGTTCTAATAAACTTCTTCTTACATGAAATTGTTAAGAAAAAAAAAAAGATTTTTTCCTAGGGTTTGGCCCTGCATTGAGAAACCACTCTATTTCAAAAATGAAATGGAGGAAATGATAAATGAGGGACGGTGGCATTGGGTGCAAAGCAAGCTATCTCTGCTGCCCACACACACACCACATTAGCACGGACTCATCATTCAGTTAATTGCCTTTTGCTACAGTGAGCTTCTAATCTTGGAAATGCAACAATCATACACATAGAAAACCCGATAAGCTGTTTGGGCTGCATTTTAGAAATGGAGAATCGAGTTTCTGCTGCTGATACATACGGGATTTCTCTTGGAGTGGCAGCAGATTGCTTTTGTATTAAATCCTTTCAACTATTGCCATATGCTCAAAAGAACACAAGGGTGAGGTCAAGAAGGGGAATTCTCAGTCTACAGGAGAGTATTTAAGTTCTTGTTTGTTTCCATTAGATTAGAGACCCATTAGGACAAAGGAGGAGATGAGAGACTGCCCATGGAGCCTGCACAAGAGTCTGGCTCCCATAGTGTTTAGAAAAGGCCCTGCTAATCTTTATGATCAGACATCCCAGGCTATACATCTTACTGTCTGGTAACCCTTACCTACGGCTCCTGTAATTGTCTTATGCTGTCTTTTGGCCTCTCTATTTTTTTCTGACTATTGACAGTTGAGAATCTAACATGCAAGTGAGGATTTCGATATGTCACAGACTTACTATCAAAGCACTATTCACTGTTTTTTCCCTTTATTATTTGTGTTTGCAGCAGTTCAGTCAATGTATGCCTTGCTTTATGTTGATTCTCAGTATTTTCTGAATCTTTCTATATTGTAGAATTTAAAATGAGAGAAGTAGGATGATTCAAACCTCATTCAAAGTTTTTTATATACTTGTAAATTATATATGTATATCATATATCTAGTGTGAATATATTATAAATATATATTTTAATGGCTTGTGCAGCTTTTCTTCCTAGTATTGTCATTACCAACCATTCAATTTTAAACTCTCTCTCTCTCTCTCTATATATATATATATATATGTATGTATATATAATGCATCACGACTTTTAGAATCACTCTTTTATGACCCAGTCTCTATATATGTGATAGTCAGTTTAGCTCTTTATTTTGATGCTAACTATTTGCAGAAAACATGGAAATGGGTCTCAGATCTATATTTGCCCTGAGCTTTTAAAGTTAACATTGAAAGCAGTCATAAAAATATAGCTGGAATCCCTTAGTCTTTTGTTTTATTCAGGAAAAAAAATTTCTTCTAGTATATGAGACAAAATGAATACCAGTTCATCTCTGCCTGTGTCAGATGGCTTCCTGGGCAGAGGACTCAAAGCCATCTTTATGATTTGGATCACACTATAGAGAGAAGCTGTGGACTCTGCTGGAAGGAAAAAAGAATCATTGGCTTATCAGAACTGGAAACTGAGTCCTTGTGTCTTGCCCATGCAGAGTAAGCCCCTTAACACCAACTCCCACCTTAGCCCCTTAGAGTCCCTGGGTAGAAGGTCACCTAAGATTAGTACTGCAGGGCACAGTGACCTTGAACATATCATATAGCATGCTAGCCTCCATTACATTCCCAAGCCACTTGCTTCAGACTCCTGAGTGCTGGGATTGTAAGTTTGTGCCGCATGCTTGGCTAGAATCAGATTTAAACTCATATACATGCACTAATATTTATAAACTTGTCAACTTTCTAAACAGCTGTGAAGCCCTGGATATGGGGTCATAGCATATTGACCTCTCAACAGCACAAGATCTTTAACAATAAACAATGTTCTCATCAATCTAGAGGAAGGTGGGAAATGTTCAGTCATGGTCACATCCCCAACTGAGGCTTCAGGGACCAATACAGGACTTCAGGGGGTGAGTAGAGTGTGGTAAAAAAAATAGGAAAATTTATTTTCTCCTTCTTCATTTATTAAATAGTAAGATAGGAGAACCAAAAAGGACCTGAAGGGGTCCTAGGGAAATTGATTATTTATAGTTCAGAATTGCTTTTAATTGAAGCTTTGAGCTGGAGTGGGATGGGATGGATCTCTGTATTTACTGTTCTAGTGGACCCATCACTGAGATCAAATAGGGAAAAATTTGAAGCTAAAGTTCAGGTCTTCTGACTGTTCATCAAATATTCAGAGTGACTACACTATGCCTACTAATTAAGATAAGCAGTATCTGGTCTTATAACATCACTTTTTCTTCCTTTATAACTCACTAATGAATCACACACCCCTCAAAATAAATAGAATGAAATTTAGAGACATGACAAGACCATCAATAAATGCTCAATAAATATTGGTTGTTTGATTTGTTTATTACTTTTTTCAGTGTATTAGATTCATTACCCAATCACAGGCAGCTGGGGTTAATAAAAGTTTAGTTTTGAATGGGGCACATAGCTACATATACTAATTATAATAAAATATTAAAAAGCTACTCAGGGTAACACAGTTATGAACACAAAATGCATACTGATGTGAGATTTACTTTGATGTAAAGCATTCTAAAAATCAGCTATCTATCCTCAGAGTGGCCAAAATAGGAGTCCAGAGACGGACAAGGAGCATTTCAAATTCAGCAGTATGCTCTCTTATTGGCCCAGTGATGGCAATAATGTAAGTAGCAGCTGGTAGGAATCTGAGTCTATTCTGACTAGATCATGCTGCCTGAGAGTCTAATTTTGCTCACAGTGAGGAAAGTGGAATATTCCTTTAGTGTCAACAGACCAGATTGCATCTCCAGTTTGTCTGATGGGGGAACTTGGTCCCGTTCCCAGATATGGCTCTCCTTCATGGATCATTGGGTTATACCAAGGGTTTTGAGCAAAGTCAGTTTCAAAGCATACTGCTTTCCTCTCAGATCTTGGAATTCCTCATTACACTAGGGTTCCAGGAGCCTGTGTGCACAGAAAAGAAAAGTCCTGCACATACAAGTCACTTTAGTGATAGTAATGGTCCACAGCTCCTTCCTTTGTCAATAGCTGAGCCCTAAAGAATTCATAATGAGTCCTGGATGCTCAGAAATTCTGGTGTGGGTAAAGGTCTATCTCTGCCTCTGTCTCTCTGTCTCTCTGGGTCTCTGTATCTCTCTCTGTTTCTATCTCTGTGTGTGCCTGTGTGTGTGTGTGTATGTGTATGTTACATCTACAGATTATTAAATAAAAAATATTAAGTGGTTCCTGTCCAAAATATGGCTGGATTTAGGTGAGTTATGCTTTGCTTTTCAGCCAGGGGACTTTTGGTGCTTTCTGTGTTCTTTGTATTTGTCCAGGAAGTAGCTGTAGGTAAAAGGATCTTTGCCTTTGTTTTGTCTTAAGAGTATTTCCGAGAAAGGCTCATTGCCCAGTGCTAATTCACTTAGTTTTAACCCTCAAGTCCTAAGTAATGAGCTGTGAAGGAGACCAGGTTAGAATGACCCAGGAAGGATTTGCTGAACATTCCCCCACCCCCACCCACCCCCCTGTTCTCTGAATGAGGTGCCCTGTGCTTCCCAGGCTTTGCTCCTCTGCACAGCTGCCTGGGGCTATGACTAATCCCAGAACCTTGCTCAAGGCAGGCTGTGTTTCACTGAAAAGCTGACCTCCTTAAAAATAAGCCTGAAACAGTTTGCAGGTGCTTCTCTTTCCATCCTATTCATATCCCAGAACCATGAGGCTAGGGGAGAGTTACAGGCCTGGTGTACAGCTCTACCTACATCCCATGCTCAGGCTAATCTCTACACTCACCTGGAGATGATCTGAGATCTTGACAAACCCAGGGACCTTAGCCTTGTCTCAGCTGTCAAGTGGTCCTTCGGACTGGAATGTGATGTTAATCTACCTGCACTATATGGGGAATGGAGATCTACTCAGTAACAGGGAAGGTATTGCAGTTGGGGATTTACATGCCTTACTTCAGTTAGTGACATATAGATGGGGGTTCCTTTTACACAGTGCCTGTGAGCAGAATTTTACTCACTGCTCCCTTTCTGAGATCTAATGACTGTTTAGAGTTCTTCATTCATTTCCAGATTTTTTGTTGTTGTTGTTGGACAGGGCACACCCTCTAGGGGAAAAAGAATTTAGAGTGTGGTAGAAAAAAAAAGTCTGGGCTGTGCAAATGATTTTGTGCTGGCTGTGCCCTTATGATATTTTCCCCCTTGGATTGAATAAAGGCGGTCTCAGAAGTGGGGCCGTTATCCCTCACTCTGACATTTCATTTACCTGGGAGTACAATAATCGGAGAAAGAATCAAATACTTGAACATTTTGCTTCAGTGAGCACAAGCTAAATATTTGTACCATATTGAAAAGTGATAGTTTTCTTCAGAATTTAAAGATGAGAGAAGGTGACAGTTTCCATGACTGAAAGCCACGGGCAAGAGCAGAACTCTTACCTATACTCTGAGTAAGAAGTTGGATAACCTTGGAACAGAGATAATATTTTATCAGCCTCTGGTTTAATAAAAAGTGGATAAAGGGGTCTGGATGAAGGACAAGGTGGTGATGCCTGGAAATGGAAGAGTGTTTTTAAGTGTGCATTTTATAGCTACCAATACTTGGAAGGTGAAAGCATGTTGAATCCTGTGCAGAAGCTTGGTTGGTCAGAGGGAAGGGATAGGTAACAATGTTGTCTGTCCGGATAAAAATAGCCATCTATAGTTAATTCCACCTGTACTAAAATATGATGTTCACAGACTGTCCCCAGTCTGCTCATATTTATGGCCCTGTTATCTGTCTTCTGAGTGACAGCTGAGGCCAAACCAAAATCAATATGAAGCAATCCATTGACAAGACTTGGGTTTATGTTTTCTTCATCTTTGCCTGGTCTGCAGCTGATCTGGTATTTGATAACTGTAGGTGTTCAAAATGCCTAAGGAATGAGTGATGAGGCAGGCTTGTAGCATAGGAAGTTGGCTGCTTTCTTTTTAAGATGTATCTGTCCATTTTCAAATAATAAACTGCATGATTTTCTAGGTCTATGGAAATATAACATTGCATATATCTTTTTCACAAATAATTAAGCAAATGTTTAGAAATGTCTGTTTTATATCACATACAAGTTTGTCATTATGATGAAAAATTGGACACCCATGTGAAGTGACCAGACATGTGCTTAGCATGTTCTCTTCAGTCCCTTTGTAGTAGTGACCATGTTATTTTTCAGGATCATGTTTCTTAATGGCACATGCTGGTCTAGCAACTGCCATTCTATCACAGGTGTTTCCTCTCCTGTCAAAACCCTTTTTATATGTCCAAGACTCTACCAGAGTGGTCTATGAGAAACCACACTGTCTCTTCTGAACTCTGCACCAAGTGAATAACCAGATTTAGTACATATAGCCTAGGATAGTTCTGATAGAATTATAGTACATGCAAGATATGAACAGACCTGGTCAGAGCTATTATATAAATTAAGAATGATAAATCTCTATGTGATATATATATATATGTATATATATATAGTATAGCCACACTTTTCCATCTCTTTGTGTATATGTATAGAGTATATATGAGTTCACATATAGATGCAGTTGCATGTACATACGTGCATGCATGAAGAGGGCAGAAGATCAATGTTGGTTGTCCTCATCCATGACTCTCTGCTTTATTTTTGGAGAAAGAATTAACCCAGCTCTTATGGATTGGCTGGCTTGGGTGGCCAACAACTCTGGGGATCAACCTATTTCTGCCTATGTGGGTGCTAGGTCCTCATTCTTGGGTGGCAGACACTTTACTAAGGGAGCCATGTAACATTAATGGAACATAAGTCAATGGTTTCTCTTTTCCTCTGTCTCTGTCTCTGTCTCTCTCTCTCTCTCAGTACTGGAAATTGAAGTCAGGAGGTGAGACAAGTGTTCTACTACTGAGTTCACTGTCTCTTGACTCAGATTTTGCTTAAAACACAAATTGGGTTCAGATGTAAACCATCCAAAGCAAAGGACTCAAAAGTAGGCTATGAGACTTCAATGATACTTAGCATTTACTTTCTGTAGCAGCATAATATAAAGGTTGAGTGCAAGGGTTCTGTAGTTAGATCAAGGAACATTCTTATTGGAACTGACTTTTTGGTCTTTCAGCTTCTTCATGTATAAAATAAAAGTTAATAGCATTGCAAGTACTAAGTGATTTAATACTTATAAAGTGCTTAACAACATATGGCAAATGACCCTCATAACAATGACCCAGTACCCTATCACCACCATCACTTTCATTACCACTGCTATTGTTCTTTATTCCCATCACCATTCCACCATCCTTATTCACTGCCATCCCCATTCCACCACCAACACCATCACCATTCCACCATCCTTATTCACTGCCATCCCCATTCCACCACCAACACCATCACCATTCCACCATCCTTATTCACTGCCATCCCCATTCCACCACCAACACCATCACCATTCCACCATCCTTATTCACTGCCATCCCCATTCCACCACCAACACCATCACCACTCCACCATCCTTATTCACTGCCATCCCCATTCCACCACCAACACCATCACCATTCCATCATCCTTCCCACCATCATCATTCACTATCCTCACTATTATTGTTTCCTTATTCTCACCATCACTATTATGATGCCACCCTCCTCACCACCACAATCATGATTTTATTATATCAGAAGCATTTGTAAATTCCCAGCAGTGCTGTGGCAGCTCCAGTCAGCAGTTCTAAAGTGAATGTTTCCTGAAATTATAAAGATGTGAAGAGCTCCCTCAGATAACAGGTCTATGTTAGGTCTCCTAAAATTGCTATCACAGGGATTAAAAAAAGATACTGGCCAGTGCCTTTATCCGGGAAAGGCAGTAGTAAGCCACTCAGCATCCTTTTCTGTGATGGTTAATAGTGTGGTTTTGGCATGTATAAAATGATGTGCATGTATCCTACTAACAGTAAAACAGTGCCATTTAGATATATGGTTAAATCAAATAAATTAAATTAACCACAGGTCCAGTGTGTAGAGTTAACAATCCATTACACACAGAGAGAGAAAGAGAGAGAGAGAGAAGAGAAGAGAGGAGACTATTTATAAGCATAAATAGTTTAAGCCCATCACCTGTTTCCTGAGTCTATATTAGGTTCAGCTAAAACAATGTGGACAATGTGGATAATTTTTTGAAGAGAGAAAGGGTGAAACAGAACCAAGAGGCTTTATGAGCAAGGAAACTTCACGTGCGCATGTTCTGCGAGCATTTCCTCACCGTCTTTATGCAAGCCGTACTAATTAATCTCATACAAACACGGGTATTTTTGTAAAGCAGGAGCCGGAGTACCATTTTATGGCCATGTAATTTACAAGTCCTCAAATTACATTAGAATCACCACACATAGTGTTTACAGTTTAATTACATGGTTCTTTACCATCCCCAATCAAGTGTTATTCACTCCGTACCTCTTTTCCTGATCTTACCTAAAAAAGAAAACACTTTTATGCTGAATCTGAGTTGTAAACATTCAAACTTGGCAATTCTAGATGGCAACAAGGATGTGAATCAAAGTAAACAATCCCCATTGACAGCGATATTAGAGAACTTCCAGGAAAGAAGAGGACAACGAGATCAACATTGTATGAAAATAGCATTTACTTTAGTGCTTTGGTCCTTTTGAAAAAAAAAGAAGAACAAAACCTATTTATTGGTCATTTATATTTTTTAATCTAAAGCCAGCCAGTTTTGTTATCAAATTATCATTATTATTATTATTATTATTATTACTGTGTGTGTGTGTGTATCTGTGCATGTAGAGTCATTTTGTTTAGGTTCTGGGGACTGAGTTTGGGTACCAATCTTGTCTTATATGTACTTTATCCACTGAGTCATATTTCTGGACCTCATGTTTTGTATCCTAAACATTTTATAGCCAAAACATTGTTAGCAGGCATCATATCACTCCAGATCTGTGATAAGAATAAGCATAAAAGAGTAACTCCTGGCCTCTGAATTTTCAGAAGTAAATTTCCAATAAGAGTGTTATAGATATTTCAATGTTTGGGAAATGTTTCCTTATGGTGGTCTTTTTGTCACTCAACAGTGAAATTCTGAGATGAGAGAAAAAGATCATCACTATGGAAAAGTCTTTGGGGAAGAGGTAGAAGCTTTCTCAGATTGTTTTTTTTTTTTTATTAATCTTCTTTTAGTCACAATACAAAATAATGGGTTTTGCAAGACATTCTCATACCTGTATATTGTTATTTTATCTCACTGCATCCTCATGTCCCCCTACTATTCCTGCAGAGCTCTCTTTTGTTTTTAAATACAGACAACATCTCTGTTTTCATGTCACATGTATGTGTATGTATGTGTGAGTGTGCTGAGATCTAGCTTCCACATAGGAAATGTGCTGAGATATAGCTTCCCTGTAATATTTCTTTTAACCTCAGTGATCTATAAAATATAAATGTGAGAAATGTATTAACAATAACAATAGTAAATAACCTCAGCTTCTCTCTAGGCTACTATGATTATAAATTCAACCAGAACTAAAAGACTGCACACCCTTGTTCAGGATCGGCCTCTGCAGCTGATGGGTGGTCCCTAAGCCAGAACAGCTGCATTCTTCCTTGTGTTTTTAGGTTGAATATCAACTTGTGATGCCTGTTCTTCAAACTCTACTTGGTGGCTGGATGGTTATATCAGGCATCAGTTATTTGATAAATTAAATACAATGGTTCTCAGTTCCAAGAAATAATTTTGAATTCTCTCCTTTTGGAAATTAAATTTTTATCACAATGGTTCACTTGTGAATTTGGAAACCACCTGCACTTTTTTTTTTCAAATCGTGCTTGACAAGAATTGTAAAGAAACTGGCATTATTATAGATATTTTGCATGTGGAGATGTAGTTAATCTGGTTATGTGATTGTTCAAGTTTGCTTAAATGTTCCAATTTTCACAAATCGATATTCAAAAATTTCATGTGTCTTCTTGGCTTGCCCACCACCTTCCCTGTATCACATTGCCTTTGGAAAAGTCAGATCATCTTTTGAAATGTTAGCAATTGCTCCCATTGCCCAGATCATCGAATGGTTTTCATGAGACCTCAGAATGTGTGTTGATGGCTAATAGGAATTATTTTTTATCTGATATTAAATTGGGGAACCTATAGACCATACAAGTTCACTATAAATATAATGCATGTTTATATAATCACATGCATTTTTTCTCTAAAGAAATAGCAATGACACATGTAAAATGGTACTTAAGGCTTTCATGATTGATGTTTAAGGCAATGTTGTTTTCTGTTTGCAATAGATACAAATAAAATGTAGTCATGTAAGCCAGGAGGTTTGCCTTTGGACATTACTGGCCCTGAGATATAAATATTTAAATGACTTTCAATCTGGAAAGAAAATTAAACATATGACATATCATTACCATCCAACAATTAGCCAAATGCCATCTTAAATATGCATTTATTTCAAATACTACAGCTTTGGAGAAGTGTTGCAAAGTGGTATGCAGAGGGATATGGAAATATAAAAGGTTCATGCAAAAAGTTTTGAAAATTGAGGAAACAATACATCTGCATATCAATCTGCCTTTCTCACTTCATATTGGGTTTTAAGTCAAAGAAAGAATAAGACAGTAATATGCATTTAGATCCAACCACAAAACTGGATGGGTGTGGGAGGTAATGAACAAGGCATCGGCTTCATAATCTCGGTGGAATTTTATTTGGGTCAGCTGTGAAATATTAAGCATTCATTGGGGAATTACTTAGCAGTTAGTCCTTGGGACAATGCATAAATCATAAGGCATGTGGGTGATATATAAATACATGATAGCTGAAGTACAAAATAAGTAGTTGTATTAGTCAAGAAAAAACAATGATAAAATACGTTAGTGGTGTATTCCCCCCCCCAAGCCTGTGCCATCCAGTTTAATTTGAAGATAAGCTATCACATAGTTTTGTATGAATGTGTTATCATCAAGGAACAATTAATGTTTTAACTCAGTAAAGAAATATTTATTCTTTAGGCCTGGAACAGCTTAGATATGGTCTTCTTTGACTCTGGCTTCACAAGTGAGACAACAGACCCAGACTGTTAAATAATTTGCTTACTGATGTCCAGGTAAGCAATGGGAGAGGCAGGGCAGAGCATTTTTAGAAAGAAGACATTTTCTAATAACAAATTAAAGTGAAAATGACTTGAAATATTTTATAAAGAATATATACATGTTCATTTATAACATGCTGATACAGCTCAATGGCAGAGAAGTTGCCTTCTCTATATGAGTGCTGTGGTCAATCCAAGTATAGCACAATAAAAAATTAATTTTAAGTAACAATTACAAAAGCCTTTTTTAAAGCCTTTGTATTTGGTCTCGGGAGATGGCCCAGTTTGAAAAACACTTGAAAGTATAACATCCTGAATTAATTCCCCAAAGCCCACATACAAAGCTGGTTGTAGTGACACATATAAGTAATCACAGCAATAGTGAGATGAGGCAGGCATGAGGAGGCAAGGAGGCAACGAGGCTGCAAAGCTGCAGTCCAATGGCACACTGTCTCAAACAAAAGGTGGAGCTGCCTGAAAAACAGCAACTGAGGATTTTCTCTGACCTCCACACATGCACCTTTACTGACCATCCACACACAAATACACCACATACAAACAGAGAGAGAGGGGGGGGGGGGAAACATGGAGAGAGAGAATGATAGAGACAGAAATAAAGAGACAGAAAGATAGAGAGGTGAGGGTCCTGAGACTCATAGTGTGTATTATATGAACATATATAGTCTAAAATAATGTAGTGCTAAGTGATATGTTTATGTTATTATATTAAATGCTACTATGTATACATTGAGTGTTGTATTTGAGCCATTGTTACATTAAAACTGTAAAAAGTAAATACACGTTTTGTATGTGTGTCTTTCTCAACTTCATACACTGAATGCTAGAGTTTATGTCTCCTAGTCTTGAACACATGTACTTTCTACTTGTCTTCCATGTCACCATGATGCTTTAAAGGGACAAGAACATTACTATATAGATATGATGATCAAAGGAATTGTGAGGAAGAAATAAACTCAAAACACAGACACACCGTGAATAAAGAAAAATAGAAAGTGAGGTAAGAGTTCAAATGAACACTGAAGATGAGACCAGAGACTCTGTAAACAGGCTTTGTCTTTAGTGCCAACCATTGTTCACCATGTAAGTCATCTGAAGATTTTCAGTACTGTGCACAGCATAGATATTACAATCAACTTAGGAGTTTTCATAATAAAACCACAGGAAGAATTACAATTAACTTCAGTCAATTATTTCTCAAGTATTCCAGCTTCAGATTTAGCTAACAAGAATCTTAATGAGACAATTAATGTTAGCTAATGTCTGCTTGATTGATTTAGAGGGTGTATATAATTATATAGATGTATGCATATAAAGGTATGTGTTTCTGTGTTGGTGTGTGTGTTCTGTGTTTTGTACCTATCCTATATATTCACAGCTGATTCTCAAGATATTGTGTGTGTGTGTGTGTGTGTGTGTGTGTGTGTGTGTGTGTGTGTATGAGAAAGAAGGGGAGAGAGAAAAGAGAAAAGAAAAAGAAAATGAAAATCTCCATCGATTAAAAGATGAGCTTTGAAGGTCATTTATACTGGAGATTAGGGGTGATGAGAAAAATCCTGAGCATCAGATTAACATGTGAACTAGACTATATACAGAGTGATTTACTTTAAAGTAAAGAGGAAGCTGTGAGTGGTAGTTGAGTGCCAACCCTGCACCAGCCACTTTGAATAATTATTATCTTAGTCTTCCAAATTTTAGAGGCACCATTACCATCCCTGTTTTACATCTTAGGTAATGGAAGCCAAGCAAGATTCATCAATGAACAAAGAGTGCTAAGGACATCTATGAATGTTTATATACTGTTTGGTGTGCAATATGGGGTGCACATTGAGACTTTCATATATTTTGTTTTCTACTTTCCCAGTGATGTACTCCTATATAAGATTATAATTCCAAAGAAAACTGATGGTTTTATTTAAACTAACCAGTGGCCAGCTACCTAACTACATTGAAGAATGAAGATCAGAGAACAATTATACTTGGAACAAAGAATAGGTCTTTTCACTTTGCCTTGAAGTTCCCCTAGAACATGTGGACAGATAGCCACAAGTAGCTGCTGCACATCTTATATTGAAAGGGGACGGATAATCTGAACCTCAAATTATAGAGGGTTTGAGGGAATCCCACACTCAGAAGTCTCTCCTTATTCCCATCTGCTGATGAGATATCTGGCCCTAAAATTTGGTGTGGATAAAAGAAAAACAACAGACATTTTGTTTTAATTGAGCTATATCATTTGTATTCTTTGAAATAATACAGCTATATCAAAAGTCACTGTTTGTGGTTTATCAGTTGGATGTATTGCAAGAGAATCAGCCCTGTGCCTGACATACAGTTGGTTCCACACAACAGCCAAATTGTGCTAAGCTATGAAGCTTTGAAAATAACTTTTTGATGACAAGCAACATGAATATCCTTGTGGATGAACAGGGATGTAAAGCCCATAGCTGGCATCTACACTTCCTGTTAGGCATCATGGCCCCTTCTGTCTCCTCTCCTGGTGCATAAATTCCTTGGGGCTAAGACTCATAGAAGATCTAGTGTATCTTCAGTGTTTTACAGTGAGAACTCTGTATGGAGGAAGTACTTAATGATGCCTGTTTCTTTCCCCCGAATCTCCCAATATTCAGGATGATAAGTTTGTACTTTATACAAAAGCCTAAAGGATCTTCAAAAGAAAGATGGATTGGGGTAAAATTATAAGGAGCAGTAGATCACAGGTTGTGTTCATTTTCTCCTATGCATGGTCTACAAAATAGCAAGAACTCAGAGCCATTACCTGATTTCAGGTTGCTAAAGTTGTCAAGTTAAATGTAAAAGTAGAGATGACAGGAGTAACTTGTATAGAAAAGAGGCAACATGGTGTAGAGAGGGATTGGGAAAAATGAGAGTCCAAGGTAGGGCCATGAGAAAATGGTGACCTAGAATAGAAAAAAAATTGCTTTAGAGCTGATAAACATCTAGGCTAAAGCACTGGATCAGTAGTTAGGAGCACTGAATGCTCTTCCAAAGGACTGGGATGCAATTTGCACCACCCACATGGCAGCTCACACCTGTCTATAACTCCAGTTCTAAAGGATGTAACACCCTCATACAGACACACATGCAGGCAAAACACCAATGTATATAAAATAAAAATAAATAAATCATTTAAAATAGCAAAGTTTTAAGGATGACCCTAAAACCTTAAAACTGCAGGTCCCTTAAACTTGACCTTCAGCTGTAGTAAGAGAAGACTAGGGATAGAGGTGGGGATCCAAGTAGCTGAAGGGGCCCAGTGTTGTAAAAAGTTTTCCCCAGGGCCCTTTGGGCCCAGAGGTTTGGAACCTGGCCTGCGGCTGCTTTTGTCCCCCAAAGAAATGAATCAGACATTTATATACTTTATATTGTTTGGCCCATGTCTTAAGCACATTACTAGGTAACTCTTCCATCTTAATTCAACCCATTTCCATTAATCTGTCTGCCACATGTCCCAGCTCGCAGCTCACCTGTATCTCTTACATGATTCTTCTTCGGGGGTCTGATGGAGACTGATTAACTCCACTCTCCTTCTACCTGTCTGTCCTCTGATTCTCCACCCACTTCTACAGTGCTCTACATAGGCCAAACCTGTTAATTTATTTATATCATATAGAGAGCATTTCCACAACAGCCCAGACAGTTTCATTTTTTTAAACATATAAAGTAAGGTTTCAAGAGGTGACATCATGCTATCAGAGAGGAGAAATAATTTAAGACTAGCTTGGTGAACCACTGAATTTATTGGTGTTATTTACAGGAATGTGGACAACTCAAAAGAAGTTATACTATCAGGAAGTTGCCTGGCTAACTTATGGGCAGCTGTAGTACAAAAGTGTCCCAAATGTCAGTCCTCCTTCGTCTTCAAATATAATCCTGGGGAAAGTAGGTTCCTCATGAAGACTTATGAGCATCTGTTAATCCCCAGCTCCTTGAGGGAATACTAGCAGGCCCCATCTCCTGAGGCTATCGTGTGGGTAATCACAGCTGCTGTGATTCAAGATTGCAATGGTCCTGTCCAGCTAGGAGGAGATAGCTACACAGTGAGCCTCACTCCAAAGTCAGCAGAAAATTCTGAAGGGGTGGTAAGGAGATATTGTTTACTTTTATTCATACTTTGGAAAGGAAAAAAAAATCCATCAAGACTGTCCAATCTGTCCTAAGCATTCCTAAACTGAGTCATAAATCACTGGGCTTGAATCAGAGGTAGACTGTGTGTGAATGTGGGGTAGAATCTTGGTATCACCATCACAGACATTGTCAACACTCTTTGGAGACAGGGAAAATATTTCCTCCTAAGCTTTCGCTAAGGTGGCTAATTGTATTTCACCTTTCTGCTTCCTTAGGATTTAGGATCTTCCGTTTTCTATACTGGCTTAGAGACAGTAAGACCTTAAACAAATGTAATTCCCAATCAGAAGTCACTACCAAACAATGTTACTCTGCTCATCCTCAGTACTCTTTCATTCAAAACCAAATACAGCAAAATGGATCCTAGCTTAAGAGGGTGGTGACTGAGATTAAGATGTTACCTCTATCATGGGCCCATTTTTCTGATTATTTTATGGTGCTGACAAGGGAGAGTTGAGCTGCAATGATCTGAAATGACCAAAATATTAGGGCTTCTAGTTTTACCACTTCAGAGAAGCTGTGAGTAATCTTCATTATTAGCCTAACTGGATTTCGAGTAGAGAACTGGTGTAGCTCAGAGCAAGAAGAAAAACCCTGAATGTAGGCAACACTTGCCCAGAGACTGGGGACTAAGACTATTTAGTCCCCAGAGGCCAAGAAGCCAAGGAATGAGCTGGCAGAACACTGGTGTTATACCCACCCCTCTACCATTTGTCCGCTGGGAAATGAATGCTAGCTTCTGCCTTGAGTCCTGCTTCCATGTTATTTTACCTAAGTCTTTTTTAAAATTTATTTATTATGTATACAGTAGAAGAGGGTACCAGATATCATCATAGATGTTTATGAGCCACCATGTGGTTGCTGGGAATTGAACTCAGGACCTCTGGAAGAACAGTCAGTTCTGAGCCATCTCTCCAGCCCCTATTTTACCTAAGTCTTGAGGCCAAGTGTTTATAGGTTGAATCCCTTGATTCTGGACAAAATAAGCTCCTTCCCCAGTTGTTTTTGCTAGGTGTTTGGTCACAGTATTGAGAAGGGTAACTCTTGAGAAGGTATTCCAGCTCTGAATTCTCTGGAGCAGTGTTTTGTGATATAAGACATTAATTTTCCATTCAATCATAACATATACATTCCTGGTAGAAGAAATATAAATGAACTGTTTTCATCATCATTTTGCTCTAGGGTCCCAGGAAGCAGATGCCAGCTACCTCCTATAAACACAGCAAAGGCTGAGTTGGGATAAACTGCCTATTCATTTTTATATTTCATTAAATAAATCTCATTTACTTTCCCCCCTTTTGATGTTCTTCCTTTAAGAAGGTAGAGAAAGAACAAGCTGAAAGTTTTGTTAGGCACAATGCCAGAATCCATTCTAAAGCATTGTGTCTATGCTTCATTGGTCATATAGAAAACATTCACCTTGGGAATCATTTAAGGAAATTGTAGGGGAGGAAGGATATTCAAAGAAAAGATCTGTGAATTGTGTGTTCGGAATGTGGGGGAGAAACTGCTAGGCTCTTTTAACCAGGACCACAAAGAGCTCTGATTGACTATGGGAATTAATGACCGAGAAATCTCTGTTCCTTGTCTGAATGTCCTGATGTCTATGACCACACATTTGGATCTTCCATATCCTAGGTCCTGGTTAGGGTTAGGGTTAACCCTAACCCTAACCCTAACCCTAACCCTAACCCTGAGTATATTTAAAAAAGTAGAGTGGACAGTCTGAGTTAGGTGATTTAGTAATGACACCTTCTAAGTTATAACCAGTTCAGTTTTGGAATAGGTAAACATAATAGAACTTGAGAATAACCCCAATGGATTTATTTGCATACATTATCAACTTATATACCACCTGTAGATTCTAGGTTCCTTAAATGTTCCAATATGGATTTCAGTATTATTAACTAGAAAAACAGTTCTTGTAGTGAAGGCATCACTTTCTTCAACACCACATCTTAGAAGCTCTGGACAGCTACAAAATCATCAGCATTGGAATGAAATTGTTATCTCATTTGGTCTCTGCAGCCCAAACCATCCTCCCAGGTTCTCAGAGCAGAGAGTAGCATGAATAGCATGTAAGTCCCTGGGGATCTTTTATGAACCCTGAGCACCATTGTGCTTCCCATCTCTGGTGCTCTCTCCTTCACCACTGAACACATTCAGAGACCCAACTATATTAGAGTGCTTTGTGTGAACTGCACTGTCCCCTGGGTTTGTTTAACCCTTGGAAGTGAATGACTAAGCAAGTGAACTCCAGAATGGTGGTCTTTGATTCTTCTCCTTCTTTTTAAACCTACTATGTAATCGGCTGCTTTACTGTGATCAGCTTGTCTGAAGGTATTACTTTCCAACAGAACTGACTTAATGCCATTCCTGTCTTTGTGATTGCCTTGCCTCTTCCTGGAGCTGTACTTCAGCTTACTAATGATGACCTGGGTGCTGTGATTGCTTGCTATAATGAGAAATTAGTGACAGTGTTCCTTCTAAACACCACCACTGACTACTATGGGGCTGTTATGGTTGGCATCAATCTTTTTTTTTGCCTTCATCTGAAATACAAATGGAAAAGATGGTTTCTAAGTATGGCTGTACATAAGTCCAGTGTGAGGAACCCGGAAATGCTGAAACAGATGCCTCAGGTGGGAACAGCTTTCGTTATCTCGGTTTCCTGGATTTTACATCCTCCTAGAAGACTCTGTACTGCAGACGAGGGTTATTGGTACAGATGGTAAACTGCCGGAATGCCCAGAAGGTTCAAGATCATTCTGTGTTTTGAAGGAAGGCGAAGTTTGCCTGTTGTCGGACTCACAGGTGTTTGGAAGCCTCCAAATTACCTTCAGGTTTTTCTGTTTTACTTCCTTTTAGCAGATGTCTTGGGTTATATGTTGGAAGCATCTCTCCTTACGGTGTCCAAGTGTTTAAAATTGGGAAGAGAGCTCCAAGAGCAAAGGGGTGGTGCTGAGTCCTTGGCTCACAACGTGGTGCGGTAATAGCAAATGGAAGCTCTGGGCTTTGCTGTCTCTAGGCTGCTGCCACTGATGTTGATTTTCTCCTTCAGTCACTGGCTCTTTGCTTTCTTGTTCTGCAGAGTTCTTGGTGTACAATCATTTTGGCACAGACATTTCATTATTCTGACTTTAATATTCCTTGTTCCTGTTTTAGTCTCTTGCGGCCTGAATCTGGGCCACAACAGGTGCACCCAGGCGGTGACCACACACATCCAGGTGTTCCATTTGAGTGGTCTCTGTGAAGTGACACCAGAATAACACTTCCGTTAGTCAATGACCACAACTAAAAAGTACTGGCTTTCTTTCCCAAAGTGGGAAACTTTGATCCTCAACAAGAAAAAAAAAAAAAAAGAGGCATAATAAAAATAAATCGGAACAATGGATAGTGGGACCCACTTCTTGCCTAACTTACTCTCAGGGAATCATTCAACATGCAATGCTCTTTCTCATATGACTCATCTCTTACTACTTTGAATAAAAACTGGCATTATCTGAGAGCTGCATTTCCTAAAATGTATTCTGTGGGAATATTTTAATAGGTCAGATTTGGGGAAAGTCTTGTGTTGGCAAAGAGATTGACCAGTCTCTGCTGTATGATAGTAAATAATGGTTTAAGACTCCTGGGGAGTCATAAAGACATTCAAATAAGTTAATTTGTAATTTAAAATCTTGATTAGTATATTATTTAGGATTTACTAACTTTTATGTAAGTGAGAGAGTGAGAGAAGTATGTCACAGACAAGTGTCCCTTGGAATATGCTATGAGAATGTTTACTTAGACAAAATATAAAGTCCAGGAGGTCCATTTATAGTAGTAGCTTTCCCCTGGGAAGCAAAACACCTGATTAATGATAGTGATTTTCTTTTAAAATCTTGGATGAAGGGAAATGATTTTCAAAGACTTTGTGGACTACACTGAATGCTTTGTCTGTTCCTGTAACATCTATCTCTTACTTTCTCCTACTAAGGAAGATCTGTTCTTTGGGAAGATTATCTCCATTGTTACCATTTCTTCTAGGCTGAACTGCCATCCCCAAATTCATTTATTAAAGCCTAACCTCTGTCCAAGGTGACTATATTAGAAATACAGAGCCAATTACTGTTAAATGAAGGCATAATGATGGAGAGCCAATCCAGCAGAGCTGGAGTCCCTATGAGAGGAACCCCAGACACCAGAGATGATTACATTCAGAGCAGCAAAGGCCATGAGAGGGCACAGTGAGATAGTATCTATCTTTAATCCCAGGAAAATAAAAAAGGCTTCAGGAAAAACCAGAACTGACAACATCTTAATCTCAAAGGTCTCATCTCCAGAGCTATGCAATATTAAAGTTCTGAAGTTTAAGTCCTTTAGTCTGAGATACTTTGTTTCAGTGGGATCAGTAAAGTAATACACCATCCATGATGATGTGTGTGGCTAAAAAAGCATGTTGCTAAAGTAAAGCCATTATGGGCTAGTGCCCTGCAAAGCTACCAGAGGAATAGGAATGCAAAAGAAATGTGTTTGGAGCTCTGATCAGTGTATGCCTTCAGGCTGAGAGTTTTAATTATGCGAACTAATAAGTCTTGGAGATTGCTCTAGCAACGTTGTATCATTTCCCTTTATTAGTGGTGAAAACTCTCCTGACTGGTGTGCAGATTGCCCAGGGCCCATAGCAAACTGAACTCTAGCCCCCAAAGAAGGCTCACAGGCAGGTATTGGCATGCATACATCATTGTGCATCTGCGTTATCATTCCCAAATTCCTGGGCAATAAATTCAGTTTGTGCTTCACTGTAGTTATTTACACACAGATCAATAGGTAATTTATAATTAGATATGCAGCATGTATAGCTGAAAGTCAAATACTGGTAGTTTTGTCTTGGATCCACTTGGCTACTTAGTAACTACGACTCTCAGAATAGTTTTTCCTTCTATGGTTCCTGGTTAGATTTCACCAGAGGCAGAATTTTCACAGTTTGGAAGTTAGAGGTGAGGCAGCTATTGCAATGTGAGGAATTCAATCATCATTAGGTAGTGTGAAAGGCAGACAGAGAGGAGACAGAGGATTCTACCTTCTCCTTCCTTGGGACCTTCTGTTTTTGTTGACCTGCAATGACCTCAAACTGATCACCAGACTCAGAGACCAGAGCCTTTTGCTGACTGCCTTAGCTCCTCCTGACATGACTTCAGGCTGGATGTGCCTGACCTCACTCCTGGCATTCTCTTTCAAGCTATTACTTGTCCACTTGCTCCACTCCTTCCAGGGGGCTGATGGGAGACTTCTAAGGCCTCTAGCCCTTCCTCAGCCTCTTACTCCCCAATTTATTTCTGGGTGTGGCACTCCACTCTGAGTGGCCTGGCTGTCTGGTAGGACCTGTGACACATGCATGCATTCTGGAAAAGTAAGCAGAACCAGAAACAAGAAAGTACTAGTGTGGAAGGAATGATGCTTTAGTAATACATTTCCCCCACCCCTGGGGGTGTTTCTCACGTAGAAGAAGACTCAGCAACACGGAGCTCAGGTGGGAAAGAAACAACTGTAAGATTGCTTTCTAAAGCACATGAACACTATGCAAAGAATAATCAGAATTATGGGAGATTTGGCTCCAGCAACATTAATAAATACATTTCTTATAATGCTACATAAATACAATAATAACAGAAAATGCTATATGATTTTCTTTAGTGCCTTTATCTATAAGCTGCATTTGCTAAAATCTTATGGCATCTTGCTGAGGCAAAAATCAAGGTCTGGATTGTTCTTTCAGCTTTTCAAAGGAAAGGGGCTCTGTAGGTATGAAGCTGTAGGGACAAAATGCTCTCCTTTAAGGCGCATTGCTCTGCTGACTGCTGGAGCTCAGCCATCTACTTTTCTGAACATAGGGCTCCCCTCCAGCCCTGCCTTGCCTTTGCAAGAGCTGCTATGGAAAATAAAAACAAGGAGTGTAAGCAAAGCAAAGGAAGGAGACAGTCTTGAAAAGCAGAAAGTGATGATGTTGATAATAATAACAATGATAATAATGCCTCCCCCACTCGTTTTAGACAGGATCTGTACTCATCTGTGTGCTCTAGAGAATGAAACCGCCTAACCAAACAATGTGCTGACAGGGGACCCTCTGCTCCTGTGTTTTTCTGTATGTGGCTCCAAGGAGTTGGTTTCCTGGCAACCTGCCATGGTGCCTTCTCTCAGTGGAGCATCATCTGCCTCTAGGGGGAGCCCATCGGCCACCAACCTCAGAGGATCTTCACCAGGGCTGGCAGGCTGGCTCTTGCTGAGCACAATTAGGGCAGCGGCCAGAAAAAGGTTATGATGAGGCATAGGAGATTGAAAAATTGGTGTTTCGGACCTCCCGTGCCGTGGGCGACTTCTTGATGGACAATCTCAGACTTTCTAGACTGAGGTTTAAAGATATGTAGGAGACAGAGGTTTTATGCTTTTGGATCTTGGCTAATAGAGGTCTTCCCTATGTAATGATCACAAGTTGGAAAACATCCGGTTTTGCAGTGAAAATACCTATTTTGTTTCTGGATTGTTTTAATAACAATTGATTAGTCATTAGTTGAATTGTCTAATGACTTAGTACAATGTAATAATATAAGATGACCTCCATTTTGTACAGCTATTTCCCACTTCTTTTTTTTTTTTTTCCTTCTTTATTTTGTATTTATCAAAAAAAAAACACAGTAAAAAGAATTTAAAATGTGGAAGAGTTAACAATAACTATACAGAGGATAAGAATGATAGGCATGGCTTATCAAGGGAAGAAATACAAATAAGATTGCTACACCTATATTTTCTTTGTGTTCATCTTTCCCTCTGAATTTTTTTTTTCATCCCTGTAT